>LUCG01142629.1:0-10093 GCA_001633085.1 Carthamus tinctorius
CTGGCACGGGGGTGCCAATTTTCGACTACCCTCGACGGTGTTGTCGAGGGTACCGGTCGGTACCGCCTCTCCATACCGCTCCATTGCGGGTGGTCGAAGATAGCTGATAGAGTAATAAGCTAGTTAGTAACTAAATAAACTATGTTTTGTTGGTTTGTTAAAACTAAAAACGATTCTGGAAACAAACTCCAGAAAGGTAACGAGAAGGTGTAGAAGCACACAGGTAGCCGAGGCTCGTGTTTGACACGATACCCTTAAGCAGATTTGGCGTCTGCTCCCAGGGTACAACGGCTGGAACAGTCGTGAAACTTGTCTGAAAACAATTGCCGGAAGTCGTATGCAGAGAAGAAGTAGTATAGACTGAGCTGTTGATTTTCGGTGTGTGGAATGAATGAGCTGGTTGGGTGTCTTTATATACTGGAAAAATTCGTAACCGACAAAACTGACACATTAAATCGTATGAAACCGACGATTTAATTCTGAACATTAAATCACACCCATGCACAAGTTCGACGATTTTGGCTTTGACCTACGAAATCTAGAATCTACACCCCCCTGCGCGCAGGTAGGTGTTGGAGTAAAACATGATAGAAGCTTGTAAGCTCCTCATCAAGTTTTAGTTATAAATCTCTCCAATTTTTTCCTTGCCTCCTATGTGGGACAAGCTTCACCCTCTTCGATTTTCTCCCCAAAATTCATCCCAAGTGCTCATCTTTGAGAATCGATATCTCATTCACATATAATCCGTTTTGGACACTCGATATACCGATTCGAAGCTCTCATATAGTAGAACACAAACCCAGTAGAACACAAACCCACAAAGAGCTAGCTATATAACACATTTATATATATAATTAATTGTGTCCAAATATTGGTAAAAAACCTATATTTTACCAATAATTTCCAACATGTTTGACAATAGCTTAAATTGGTATCTTAGAGCATAATATTTAATATTAACAAGATATAACTGGAAAAAACTACAAAAAAACTCATAAAACACTATTCCAACTAACGTTTCAATAAGCTAGCTTATAAGCTAGTTTATAGTCTATCCAAACAAGTACTAGCTTATAAGCTAGCTTATTTTTGCTAAACACAACATTTATCTTTTGCCTGATTCATTTTTCATTAATAAAATGAGCTGTATAGTATAACATAAATAATTGTTCCGTTGTTACGTGGAATAAATAGTTTGGATCTAAAAAATGACCATTTTACCTATCCGTCCATATTTTTAAACTTGATTTCAAACTACTTTCATTTCCTAAGACATTAAACCCAAATAAAAAGAGATTCAATCTCAAAGATCAAACCTTAATATTTTTTTCAAACCTAAAATATTTAAATTGAAATCAATAATAAAATTTTTAATTGTTAGTGGGAGCCATGGTCACAAACCCAAATTTATAAGCATCTAATACCATGAAGATGCTCTACAAAGAGATAAGGAAGAGTGGAATCTATAATTTATTGCTCGAGGAAGAAATAAGGAAGAGTGGAATCTACAATTTGTGAGATCTTTTGTGACTTATTGGTTTTTTCATCGGTGTCTCTAAATTTTGCAAACACCCAAATAAATTTCATCTTCTAACTCGTTCATCTTTCATCCAATCTTTTATTTAGAACCCTAAAAATCTCTTAACTTACTGAAACTCAGATCAGATTATGGACCAAAACCTAAGGCCTACACCTATTCTTCATTCTCTAGGCACAAATAAATAATCGATTCATCAAGCTCCTCCTCAATCAAATACCATTGTCATCATAGCGTATGATGAAAGCTCTTCTTCGATCATTTTGGTCTCTGTCTTGAACTCCCGTCTTTTTTGTTGTGTTTTTCACCATGAAAGAAGCAATGAGACCGAGAAGGTTTTTCATATGAGAAGGAGGCAAGTGGTGAAACAAATCAGGTGGAGGTGAGAAGGTTTTTCATCGGAGAAGGAAGCAGGTGATTACGGGGTGTTTTTCTGGAGAACGGGTAGTTGCGGAAATTTAAGAGATTTTAGTGGCTGACCACAAATAACATAGGTTTTTTAGCTGAGAGATTCAACCATGAGCTGACCAAATAAGCCATTACCGAACAACTGGATATGGGTGTGTGAATAAGTCATTATACAGCCCATTAAGCTTCTACCGAACAACTGGATATGGGTGTGTGAATAAGTCATATCCATTATACAGCCCATTAAGCTTTTACCGAGCAACTGGATATGGGTGTGTGAATAAGTCATATCCATTATACAGCCCATTAAGCTTCTACCGAACAACTGGATATGGGTGTGTGAATAAGTCATATACATTATACAACCCATTAAGCTTCTACCGAACAACCCATACTTTCCTGAAATGAAAAGTTTTGCGTGTTATAATTTGCTTTTAGACTTAGTAAGATTTTTGTGGTGTGTTGTTGAACTGAAAACGATAAGATGATGTTTTTATTGGCGTTTTGCTTGAAGTTGATCTAAGCAATAAGCAAATAGGTCGACAGAGAGATGTTTAAAAGAAAAACCTAAGAAAACAAAAAACTGAGGAACACCCTCGTATCTAGATTGTATGCACTTGTGCATAAAAGTGAAGTAAGTTGATTTTTGGTTTTTATGCACGTTTGCATATTACAAATTACTTCTATATACAAGTGCATACGTGCAGATGAAAGGCTATGAGTATGTTCTTCAGTTTTTCCTCTCCTTTTTTTTAAAGATTTTCCCTTGAACCTAACCCTAGGTCGATATGTATCTATTGTCTTTGACATTTTAAAAAGATAACAATAAATGTATTTTTGAAAATGAAAAAGAGATTTACGTAAGGCTTGGATCCAAATCTTTCAAACCATTTTTAATGAGAAAAAAAGCCCCGTTTATGTTAGATCCAGTTCAACCAGTCGAGGATCTCTGAACAAGTTTTTTCAAATTTAACCTGACTTTTTCATACTACGTCTAGGCCTTCTACAAAAAATTCCGGCTTGATGAGCCTTTTGAGGCATGACCTAGTCTACGCTTCAGACATGAGAGCTTTTTATACATCTATGTTTAAATTTACTTGAACGAAAAAGAATTAGCTCGGGAATCTATTTAGATGGAGGTTTAAACAAGAACACATCTTTTTTATGAGAACACAAAAATATCCATATCATATGTGATACATGAGGAGTTCTTGTGGTGTGCAGGTGACTTGATTCGCAACCTAGGTAACCCCAAGGTCGTCCGCCTCCCTAATTTAGGTGCCGTTTACTTGATGCTTACCTGATAAGTGTTTATCAGGTCAATTTACCTTATGAGATGAACATGACCGGGACTAGAATCTAACCCGATAAGGGCGATGGTATGAGCCGAGAGTCTTACCCGGTAAGTGAGATTTACAAATCTTAACCGGTAAACACTTACCGGGTAAATTTTTGCTTATGATACCGTTTTGAGAGACTAAAATACTGTCTGATATGGTATGTAATAGCGTCCAATTTTACCAGTAAACGCTTACAGGGCAAGTGTTTAAGTAAACAGCACCTTAGTATCACATATAATGGATTAGAACCACATCAAGAACATCCTTATGTGATTAAACACGTGAGTGGACCTACTGGTGTGGAGGTGACTTGGCCCGCAACCTAGGTCGTGCAAAAGGTCGTCGACGTATCCAATTTAGTATCACATGTGTATCATATGATGGAATATAATGTCACATGTGATTAACTATAGTAAAGGTGCTCTCTTGTTTTCATAAAAATAAAGATGTTCTTGTTTAAACCCTTCATACATCGATGGCACATTGGACTTCAGAGAATTTGTAAAGATCTTTCATTTAACGTGTTGAAAAATTCAAAATGGCCATTTGTCTTTCGAGCATACAACTCATTTTATACCGGTACTTATATCTAGTTAAAAGACGATAACATTAGTATGAAAACAAATAATTGTGATTGTTCATTGAATCCAATTTGTCTAGGTACCAAAACACTGGTATTTTATTTGAATACTTAAAAGATGATCAAAGCAAGTATGGAAAATGACAGCTGAGAGTGTTCAATCCAATAGACAATCAACATATGTATTAAAAATAATAATTGAGATTGTTTGTTGAATCCAACCTTGTCTAGGTACCGAACACTGGTATTTTATCCGAGTACTTAAAAGATGATCAAAGTAAGTATGGAAAATTGTTCGGTCCAATCTTGTCCCGGTACATAATGTTCGTTGAAGGAGCCAAGTTTCATAAAATCATACTTCCACCGAAAACATTTAAATAACACATAAGAAAACAAGTTTGCAAGAGAAGAAATTTCTCTCATATCACCACTTCTAAAAACACATTGTTTCATACAACAATTTCTCACAATTCTCATTCCATCTCCTCCTATCCCACAAGAATGCCTACCTCTCCTACTTCAAGAAACAACATTTTTGATGTTGAAGATCTTATAAACCCCTAAACAAATGTGGGGATGGCTATTCTTTTAGATTCAAATAAAATAAACCGATCAAGAAACACTCTTGACGCTATCCAAGTAGATTTTGCGTAAAGAAGGTACCTCATCCTCAAAACCCCGCAAGAATTCAAGAAACTTAGACTCATTATAAGATGCAATCGAAATAAGAGATGGCTTATCACTACCCACTAGCTTCTTCTCTTTCAAGATTTTCAGCATCATGTTTCTGGGTATAACCCTTTTATCCAAACTAAATGTGAAAAAAGCCGTGCAACTCATCAAGTACGAAGGCGTATAACCAAGATCCTCCATGTAAAAATTCAACTTATCACGGATTTTAGCTTCGGATATGTTCAAACAGTTAGGTTGACCCCTAAACAACAAAGCTATATCCGAATCAGACCAACCAAAACTCCTAAAGATTTGCTTCTTCTTCTCAATTTCCGAATCGGTACGCCATAAAACCGCACTGACAGCATGAATGAAAGCAGGCGAGTCACGAGAAATCCCAAAATTTTCCTCTACGTAACCTAGCCTATTTTCGAGTAGCTCCGGGTTTACCATAACCCTCTTGGGGTTGCTTAGAATAAACATGACGACCCTTTCATTTGATAAACCGAAATTCTGCAACAACGATACATTCTTCGATAACCTTTCCATAGACCTGTTTGTGAAACAGAGCAGCCATCTTGATCTGTTCATAACTTCAATCACTTTTTTATCATCGCCCAATATATTTCTAAGAAGTTGAAGGCCAGGCATGATTCTGGTGTGTAATCCAAAAGCTCCTTATCACGTCTCCAGGAAATAGATAAGGAGATTTTGAGAAGTCACAAGGGAGTGACTTATCACGTTTCAGGAACATCGCCTTCTTCCCTCACCGATCTACATGCCTCCAATTGAACCTCGTCGGCTCCGATTTCTCCCTCACCGGCCCTGATTTCTCCGATTCTCAAGATTTCACTGAATTTGGGCGTCGATTTTGGATTCCTGATTCTAGGTTTTCCTGATTTGGGCGTCAATTTAGGGTTTGATAAGCCAAAAGCTAATCCAAACACTTGGTTGAAAATTCCATCTCCAAAACACATAAGTTGATAAGCAGTTCTACCAAAAAACGCTTCTTCATTCTGAAACGCACTCCTAAACAAGCCCTTAATATTTTTTTTCAAACCTAAAATATTTAAATTGAAATCAATGATAAAATTTTTAATTGTTAGTGGGAGCCATGGTCACAAATCCAAATTGATAAGCATCTAATGGAGTCATGGATGAAAGAGAGGAATCTACAATTTGAGGGATCTTTTGTGACTCATGGGTTCTTTCACCAATGTCCCCCAAATGTTACAAACATCCAAATAGATTTTATCTCCCAATCGTTCTTCTTTCATCCAATCTTTTATTTAGAACCTCGAAAATCTCGTAACCTTATTGAAATTCAATCAGATTATGGATCAAAACATAAGGCCCACTGGCATTCTTCATTCTCTAGGAAAATAAGTAATCGATTCATCAAAGCTCCTCTTTAATCAATACCATTGCCATCATAGCGTATGATGAAAGCTCTTCTTCGATCATTTTGGTCTCTATTTTGAACTCCCTTCTTTTTTGTTGTGTTTTTCACCATGAAAGAAGCAATGAGATCGAGAAGGTTTTTCATATAAGAAGGAAGCACGTGGTGAAACAAATCAGGGGAGGTGAAAAGGTTTTTCATCGGAGAAGGAAGCAGGTGATGGCGGTGTGTTTTTCTAGAGGAGTAGTTGGGGAAATTTAAGAGATTTTAATGGCTAACCACAAATGACATAGGTTTTTTAGATGAGCGATTCAGCCATGAGCTGACCGAATAAGCCATTACCGAAGCTGGTGGCTATGCGAATAAGCCATATCCGTTATACAACCCACTAAGCTTCTACCGAACAACCCCTTAGTATTTTACTCAAATGAAAAGTTTTGTCTCTTATAATTTGCTTTTAGTAAGATTTTTGGTGTGTCGTCGTACTGAAAAAGATAAAATGATGTTTTTATTGGCTTTTTGCTTGAAGTTGATCTAAGCAAATAGGTCGACGGAGAGAGTTCAAAAGAAAAACCTAAGAAAACAGGAAACTTAGAAACACCCTCGTATCACTTCATTTGGATTGTATGCATATAAGTGAAGTAAGTTGATTTTTGGTTTTTATGCACGTTTGCATATTACAATTTGCTTCTATACACAAGTGCATACGTCCGGATGAAGGGCTATGAGTATGTTCTTCAATTTGATTTTTTTTTAGATGTTCCTTGAACCTGACCCTAAGTCGATATGTGTCTATTATCTTTGACATTTTAAAAAGATAATAATAAATGTAATTTATGAAAATGAAAAAGAGATTTGAATTTTAAGATGTATGACTGTACGTAAGGCTTGGATCCGCCAGATCTTCAAACCATTTTTAATGAGAAAAAAGCCCCGTCTATGTTAGACCCAGTTTAGTCAGTCCCGAGATTTCTAAACAAGTTTTTTCGGGTTTAACCCGACTTTTTCATGCTATGTCTAGGCGTTCTTCAAAATTCCGCTTTGACGAGTCTTTGAGGCTTGACCTAGTCTAAGCTTCAGGCTTGACAGATTTTTATGCATCTTTGTTAAAATTTACTTAGAACCAAAAAGAATTACCTCACAAATATATTTAGATGGAGGTTCAAACAAGAACACATATTTTTTATGAAAACACAAAAAGTATCCTTATCATATGTGATAGAGTTCGAGTGGTGTGCAACCAACTTGGCTCGCAACCTAGTTCACTGCAAAGTCGTCCGCCTCCCTAATTTAGGTATCGTTTACTTGACGCTTACCAGGTAAGTGATTACTGGGTCAATTTACCTTCAATTTACCTTATGTGATGAACATGACTAGGACTAAAATCTTAACCGATAAGGGCGATAAATGAACCGAGAGTCTTATTCGGTAAGTGAGATATACAAATCTTACCCAATAAGCACCTACCGGGTAAATTGTTGCAAACAATACTGTTTATAGAGGCTAAAATATTGTCCGATATGGTATGTGATAGTGTTCAATTTTACCGGATAAATGTTTAAGTAACTACCCCTTAGTATCACATATGATTGATTATAGTACCACATCAAGAACATTCATGTGATTAAACACGTGAGGGGACCCACTGGTGTGGAGGTGACTTGGCCCGCAACCTAGGTCGTGCAAAAGGTCGTCGGTGTATCCAATTTAGTATCACATGTGTATCATATATGATGGAATATAATGTCACATGTGATTAACTATGGTAAAGGTGCTCTCATGTTTTCATAAAAATAAAGATGTTCTTCTTTAAACCTTCATACACCGACGACACATTTTTTTAGAAAAGGTTCATCTAGGCTTCGCCTAGACTACATCCTTGGCAATACAGAACTGAAAGAAAATTCGGCCGTCTGAGACTAAGCCTGGTCACAAGATGCACACGAAGGGATTCGAACCTAGGGTGAATGGGATACAATCCACATCCCCCACATGCCTTACCGCTACGCCACAAGCCTTGTGGTTCACCGACGGCACATTGGACTTCAAAGAATTTGTTAAGATCTTTCATTTAATGTGTTGAAAAATTCGAAATGGCCATTTGTCTTACCAGCATGCTCCCATTTTATCTAGGTACTTTTATCTCCTTAAAGGATGATCCACATTAGTATGAAAACTAATAATTGAGATTGTTTATCGAATCCAATCTTGTCTAGGTACCAAACGCTGGTATTTTATCCGAGTACTTAAAAGATGATCATAGTAAAATGATAGTTGAAAGTGTTCACTCCAATCTTGTCTAGGTATCATTTAAGGACCCAAGTTTTATGCAATCATACTTCCACTAAAAACATGAAAATAACACATAAAAAAACATGTTTGCAAGAGAAGAAATTTAGATCATATCATCACTTCTAAAAACACATTGTTTCATGTCATCTCCTACAACAATTTCTCACAATTCTCATTCCATCTCCTATCCTCTACAATAATGCCTACCTCTCCTATTTCAGAAAAAAAAAACATTTTTGAAGTTGAAGAACTTAGAAACCCATCAAGAAACGCTCTTGACACTATCCAAGTAGATTTCGCATAAACGGGGTACGTCATCCTCAAAACCCCGCAAGAATTCAAGAAACTTTGATTCTCGATAAGATGCAATCGTAATAAGAGACGGCTTATCGTTACTCACTAGCTTCTTCTCTTTCAAGATTTTCAACATCATGTTCCTGGGTATAACCCTTTTATCCAAACTAAATGTGAAAAAAGCCGTGCAACTTATCAAGTACGAAGGCGTATAACCAAGATCCTCCATGTAAAATTTCAACTTATCACGGGTTTTAGCTTCGGATATGTTCAAACAGTTAGGTTGACCCCTAAACAACAAAGCTATATCCGAATCAGACCAACCAAAACTCCTAAAGATTTGCTTCTTCTTCTCAATTTCCGAATCGGTACGCCATAAAACAGCACTAACAGCATGAATGAAAGCAGGCGATTCACGAGAAATCCCAAAATTTTCCTCTACATAACCTAGCCTATTTTCGAGTAGCTCCGGGTTTACCATAACCCTCTCGGGGTTACTTAGAATAAACATGGCGATTCTTTCGTTTAATAAACCAAAACTCTGCAACAACGACACATTCTTCGATAACCTTTTCATAGAACCGTTTGTGAAATAGAGCCATCTTGATTTGTTGATAAATTCAATCACTTTTTCATCATTTCCCAATATATTCCTATAAAGTTGAAGGCCGGGCATGATTCTGGTGTGTAAACCAAAGTCGAAGATCCCCGGATTCTTCCTAAGGAGAGTGGCTAGATCCGACCCGGATAACCCGAGCTCCTGAAAAACCCTAATTTTGGGTTCTAGGGTTTTGTTGGCTTTGCAAGTTAGGATTTTGGGAACAGAAGAGACGATTTGTCTGATCTGAGACAGGTTTAATCCATAGGTTTTGAAGATGTTAAGAACCAGATCGGAATTAGTGGTGGATTTGAGATGAGTTACCTTAGCTTTTGTGGAGATGGAGATGGCGTCTTGTTTGGAGAATCGGAGGGATTCCATAAGATAATCCACCAGCAAATGGGGCTTCCGATTGGGAATAGTGGAGGATAATGTGGAGTAGCGAAAGCCATGAAATCGGAAGAAGATGGAGAAGTGGAACATGCCCTATCGAATCGGAGCTTTCTGTGAGAAAACGAAAATGGAGATGAAGCCGAAATGTCGATATACAAAAGCCCTCTGTCATGTCGGGTAGGAGATAACATGATAGGATTGAATTGTACTGGACAGGACGAGAGTAGCATAGGACTGGACGAGATAAGACAGTACTGAATAAATGTCTATTTTGTGTTTGGTAGGTTTAGGATTGGACCGAACAGAACTAGACAAGTTCCCTAAAAATATTATTTGATGATTTTATATATCATATAATAGTTATAATTAACACAAATAAAGCAAACTATATAATTTATAACAAAATTAAATAATTTTCATAAACATAAACACACACACACATATATAGGGCCACGTTCAAATGTGAACTCAATTTTGGTTGTGAACGTGGGGACGAATCTCAGCCACACATCTTTGATTACGATGGACGCGATCACGGAGGATTGACGCGATTCATGGGAGGGTGGAGATTATTAAAGGA
>LUCG01142650.1:0-11827 GCA_001633085.1 Carthamus tinctorius
TTGAGATCAATTCTCTACTTCGCATTTTTTTAGCACTTCTCATTTGAACCTAATACTATATATGTATATGTGTATATATATAATGTAATATAATTCTAAGAAATACTATAAGAACCGCTATATTTGGAACGCTATACCACCGCGATAACCGCTATTTCAAATCTCAGTCTTGACTCTTGATCGCTATTTTATGTTTTGACCGTTGTAACAGCATAGTGCATAGAGTCTTTGTAGAAGCAGGGCACATCAATAACATGTCCGATACATCAAGTCGTGAAAGTGTGGATAAGGTTCATCTAGGCTTCGCCTAGACTACATCCTTGGCAATCTAGAACTGAAAATTAAGGGATGTTTACCAAATTTTCTATTAAGTTCTGTATGGAAAAATTTGACTGTCTGGATAAACTGGTGCATGTGTTTACTTTGTTATCTAAATCATCGGTCTGAATATCAAAAATGACTAATTTACCCCTGCAAAAATTATAAGCTTATTGTTTATCTATAAAGGGAAATTAGTTCAAAATAGAACTAGTTTTAAAAAAGATTTTATTTTTAAAAACCAACTTCTAAAATTATATTTTAAGTTATAATACAAACTTTTTATGTATCTAATAACTAAAATTATATTTTAAAAACCTAAAAGTCTATCCTATCTACACCACTGTCATCTATCATATCAAAATAACCCAGCCATCCCATCTCTTTTAAAGCATGACCCATCTTCTCCTTTTTTTCCCCTTTTTCTCCTCTTCTATTCGACTTGGAAAGTGAAAGCAATTATCAATGGCGACTCAATGTTGGAGCAGCCGACGGTGGTGAGTAGAATCCAGCGAGCAGCAGCCGGAGAGCAACGTCTGGCGACCATCGGCCAGAGAGCAACGTCCGGCGACCAGCAGGCGGCGAGTCCAAGGTTGAGGAGAGGCTGGGTTTGATGGAAGGAGAAGATGGTTCAGGAATGAAAGCTGGGTTTTTTTGTGTGTTTAAAACTCTTGTTAAAAACAAGGGTATTTTTGTCAAAAAAGTGTCTGAATGGGGACAAGAGCTCTCCATTCACTGTGCGAATAAGCTCTCATCTGAACCATTAAGTCGTAAGTAAACACCCTCAAATGTCTGTGGGAATAAGCTATTTTACTCATTAAGCCCATTAAGTCGTTAGTAAACACACCCTAAGCCTGGTCACAAGATGCGCACGAAGGGATTCGAACCTGGGGTGAATGGGATACCCATACCCCACATTCCCCACAGGCCTAACCGCTACGCCACAAGCCTTGTGGTTAAAAGATTCAGCAGTTTCACATAAAGTGAGGCCTACAAATGTCAAATAGTCTAATGAACACCAAACATTGGTCCTTCAAAAGGCACTTAGGGGGATGTTTGATTTTAACTAAATAAGCTTAACAGGCTTTTAGCTTAATTGATTAGCTATACTAAAATGTTTAATTTTAACTTTAATACTAAGAGTTGGGCTTAACTTGGTCAGCTGTCCACCCTATCTTTATGCATTCAGATATGATTTTTTTTCCAAAATTACCATTGTCCTATAATCTTTCCACGACTCACTAAAATTAAATAGTCTACTAGGAAATGCGTAAATCAAATATTGCCATCAAACAATAATGCTGAAGTGTTTCGAGTATATCTAAGTTATCGAGTATCTGGTAATGAACTCTTGAGTTTATATTATTTATGTTAATTTAAATGTCATAAATTTTTATTTTGTCATTCAGAATATTAATACTCCAAAAATCGTTTTCCATTCAGCCCTTATACAGACAGAAGGTTAAAATGGGTTTTTTTTGTTATACAGACTACATTATTAAGACAAAATCAAACAGTAATTTATCTAAATTCATCCAGACAGCTTAGCAGATACAAGGACTGCTTGTTATCAGCGTAATGAGCTTAATGGGGCTCATAACTTATTCAGTCAGCTATACGTGACTGTTTGCTAGTGGCTTAATGGTATAGAAAGTGGCTTATTCAGTAAGTCCTAGGGGGCGCTTTATGCAGAAAGTCAAGTTTTTTGAAACCTGTCCCTCCTAATTAAAAACATGCTCATTGCATCTATACAAAAACTCACCCTAACAAAAACCTTCCCGATCCATACAGACAGATTAATCCACACAGACGGTTTTATCCATTAAGGACTTAATGCAAACAGCCACTAAGTTTTTCTCCTATAGACCAAAGATCATAAAGGATATAAAGAACAAGCATTACCAATTCCAATTCGGACATTCCGCAAGGCGAGAAATACACCAAGAGGAGAGCCAACCGCAAAGAATGTATCAACCTGCCATGAATATGTAAAATAAAGATCAAAAGCAAAAAAAATATCTTTTGAAATCCATGCATTCATCAAGATTTTGGGAGGCAGTATTACAACCACTTGTAGCAAAAAGAAGCTACCAGCCCGAATCAATACACTTCTATAATTATTACTTATATCACCTAAATACACACTCACCAAATGAGGTTTGGTTTAATCAGTTTCGGGTTATTCGGTTTGGTTAAACCTAATAAGAATCATTTATTTTAATTACGTTTTCTCTATTTGATTGGTCAAAACTCACAAGTTAAGCATTTTACTAAAATGCCTTTGTAACTTTTAAATATACTACACAGACAAATCTTAACAAAGGTTAAATTGGATCGTTAAATACATCAATATAATTAGGTGTAGCTATTAGATGGTAATGAATAACAACATTGGAAGTTGAAGAAAATTCAAATATTCTTTGAATCTTAAAATAAATATTAAATACTAAATATGTAAAAAATATAATTTGTTTGAAAAATGACCAAGAAAACGACAGATAACTAAACCTAGACAATCCAAAAAAAAGCAGAACCGTAGCAATTTTATTGCAAGGGATGTTAAAAATCAAAACACATAAACGTTACCTTGAACAACAACTTGGTGTACTTTATTATATAAGGGGTGCAACTCTCCTTGTCATCCAAAGATGATGAACTCTCAGAGACACTTCCATTTGTCACATTTGAAGCTTCCTGCTCACTTGCTGTTTAAATTACATAGTGAACCCAATTTCAGCTCTTAAGAACAATACGCCATAAATTGCTAAATCAACTACATTGACCACAACAGATGGTGTTATTTACCAAACTATACCTTCAGCTTTGTGTGATTCTAATTCTTTAATTCGTGTATTCAAAAAGTCAATCTGCAAGAGTAAAAGCACTACTGATTAGAATAAAACCAAAAAAAAATTATAAGGGGGTGTTTGGTTAGAGGTATTAAGCAGTACTCAATGGGAATGATAATAAAAGAAATTGTTTGGTTTTCTATAATATAATGGGCCCATGCTCCCAGAAGCCCACAATTTCATTCTAAAAACTTTTTGTTTCATTATATAATGGGCCCATTCCCCCATAAGCCCAAAATTTCATTTCTGATTAAACTAGGGGGAATGAAAAGTCATTCTCATTTTCATTCCCATTTTACTCAGCATGAACCAAACAGATCCTTAATAAAGGGCAAATATTAAACTTCATGACCTCTTCCTTCAATGATTTGATTAGTATGTTTTCATCATCCTTATTAACTTCCTCATCGATTCGCTTCGAGTTGCTTGGCAAGACTTCACCATTGATGTCTGTGCATTCATCCAAACCCTTTTTCTCCTCAGGCTGCATTTCAATAGGGTTATCACCGGATGTGACTCCAACTTCATCTAATGTCGGACCATCCGATGTCTTGGAATCACTTGCAACCGACAAAGTTTCACCCGAGACCGATGCTTGAGTGAGCGGAGAGCCCGACTCTTGAGCATATGTTTCAGGGAGTATAGCTTCTGAGTGAGCACTTGTAGTGTCCATACCCTCTTTATGTGTGGTTAAATTCTTATCCCCCGAATTCAAAGAAGATTCGCACCCAGAAGAAACTTTGTGGTTATGGTTCTCATACAACAATTGGGACCGAAATGGAGAAGATAGATTTTCTTGGTGACAGAGGATGTCGTAAGAGAGAACACTTCCCAAAGAATGGCCATATAAGGAAACCTGAAGAAACAAAAACCACAAGAATAACGATCCCATGTGCCATCTTTTGTAATAATTCGAAAATGACAACATGTTAGGAGAGTGGATGATCCACCAATCACATACCTTCCCATCATAACCAGGATTCCTCATAAGGAACTTCAAATATAACCTGTTTAATTGATTGGAAACCTGCACAAGTTCATTAGAATATTGATTCCAGAGAGATGATACATTGAAATCTTGAGGTAGTAACTAATAAATGGCAGTGGGTCAAAAATTGGTATTATATCTAACTTGAAACATTTCATATATAGAGGGGGGTTCAGGAGAAAACCCCAAAAAAATGAAAACTGGGAAACACGCTGGTAACCATTCATCTGGACAATATGCACATGTGTATACAAGTAACTGAAGCTGTTTTTTGGTTTTCATGAATGTGTGCATGTTATGCACATGTGCATACTGAACAAATTGCTTACAAGTTACTTGCATGCACATGTGTACACATCCAGATGAACGACTACCAGGGTGTTCCTTAGTTTCTCAATTTTTTGCGATCTCCCCTAAACCTGACCCTTTATATAGAGAGAGAAGGTTCAACGGAAAACCTCAAAAACAAAATGGAAAACCAAGGAACACCCTCGTAGCCCTTTATCTGGACAATATGCACTTGTCCGTAGAAGCAAATTAAGTTGTTTTTTGCTTTTCATGCACGTGTACATATTACAAATTACTTCTATGCACAAGTGCATACCGTCCAAATGAAGGGCTACGAGGGTGTTCCTCAATTTTCGGTTTTTTTTTTTGTTGAGTTTTTCCCTTGAATTTGATTCTATACACACACATAATCAATTGAAATATTTATGGAAACGATGAAGGTTCATTGATTATGATTGGATATTTAAGAAAGATGATTAGAGTTCATTCATTATCATCAACGTTCTAGATTAGGAAACAATCGAAATATTTATGGAACCAAATATTCATTAAACTAGATGGATGGTCAAGGTTGGTTGTAAGGTTTGTACTAATTAAATGGATTGCAAAAGAAGAGGACCATATATATACATGTGATGCAACTTTATGTGGTATCAATAATTATAAGTTTATATCCTATTACGCATCTCATACCATAATGTCATCTAAATAACATATATTTTTCCAACTTCAAACCTATGTTACCTAAAAAGTAAATACAATCATAAAGCTAATGGGATCCCAAATGTTAATTGTGCATACACTAATAATAGGGTTAAGAAAGAGAAATAAAAGATATGAAACCAAGAGAGTATCACGCATAAACATACCGAATTAATGATATCCTGGCAGTAGATTGGGCTCATGTAATATAACACATCATGAACGGTTGCACTCAACGTTACTCGCAACCCACGTACACCAGGTAACGTACATTTCTCTACTGCAGATTCACCACTCAGCTTCAACTCTTTCCTCCACTGGCATACAAAAAGACCAAAATGACCCTTACACGGACTACACAATTTAAGTAACATTCCATCATCTTTGAACAACTGTCCAACAGATCAAAAGGGTTTACACAAAACTATAGTCGAAACTAGGGGTGTTCAAAAAACCCGTAAAACCGAAAAACCGAGCCGAACCGTTTGATCTGAAACTGTAAAAAAGTAACCAAAAAACCTNATGGGTTGGTTTTGGTTTTGAATTTTAGGTACCCGCAGGTACCCGAACCGAACCGGATATAATGTATGTATAATATTTAGTTTATATTATGAATTACTTATTTATTACCATAAGGCTAAATGAGTAAAAAAAATCGTCAAGCACTCAAGCATTACGGTGGATGATTAAAAATTTGACGGTATAAAATCGTGAAAGAGTCGACGTTAACCAAAAAATGACATTCTTAAACAATTAAACTTATTTTAATTTGTAGTGCTTTGAATATTATTATTTATTTGTTGCATAATTGTTTGAAATGATATATTTCGGTACCACTTTTATATTATACACTACGACAAAATTGAGTTTATAAAACGTTTAAAATAAAAAAAGTATCCTAATTTAGGGTTTTATAGGACCCTAGTTTATAGGACAAAATATAAAAGCATCCTATCTAAAAGTGTTACAATACGTTTATAGAACGCTTTTTGAGCATCGTAACAAGTTTTTTAGGACATTTTTAAAATAAAGTCGGATTAACTAACTTGATAGGACGTTTTTGAGAAATGTCCTATAAACCCATCTTTTTAGAGGGAGATTTTTTTAAATAGTGTCCTAAAAATGGTTAATAGGACGCTCTTTTTAAAAAAAATGTACTAGAAAACTTTTTACAACGCCAAAAGCATCCTATAAACTTTTTGTAACACTTTCACATAGGACGCTTTTTCGTTTGGTCCTATAAACTAAGGTCTTATAAAACTATATTAGGATGCCTTTTTATTTTAGGCGTTCTATCAACTCAATTTTGTTGTAGTGATACATGATATTTTTTTTAAAATTCAGGTAACCGTAAACCGAACCGCGGATAACCGCTTTATTTCGGTTTGGTTTCGGTTCAGGTAACCATGTATCCACCTCATGCGGTTCGGTTCACATTCTCCTTACTAACCGAACCGAACCATGAACACCCCTAGTTGAAACCATACTCATAATCACTACCTGGCATGGAATGAAAAGAACTCTTTGAGTTCCACGCTGGTAAGACGTTAAGTGTAGATCAGCAAGGCTTTCTGTAACGTGGCGGAAAGTGCCAACGTCATCAACCAAGTTTGCTTTCTCTAATCTTTGACCAATACCATGAACCATGAACACTAGATGCCGAACTGGGACCTGCAAGAATTTGAAGACCAAAGGCATTTTATTGTATGCAGGTTTACATCTAAGGAATTTTCTAATAACAAAATAAAATGTCAACATAACAACAAAAGGGGTAACAAAGTCGAAGGCTTTCAAGAGTTTTATGATAAAGAGATTTCCAAAAAGACAACAATCTACTCAACTAATAAACAATAAACAGGCATCAACTAGTAAGGTGCAAATGCTTCCACTGTCCCAAAATAAATTAGCCTTCTCCTTAAACATTGGTTTAGGATTAAGATTTATAGAAAACATACTAGCATTGTCATAAGCATTTCTTAGCCATCAGACACTAGTTTCAGTTCATTTGTTTTCTGGGCTTGTTTATTAGCGACTTAATGAGCTTAATGGGACTTATAGCTTATTCAGTCAGCTATACATGAGTGTTCGGCTGTGGCTTAATAATATAGAAAGTGGCTTATTCAGTAAGCTTATAGGGGGAAGCTTTATGCAGAAAGCCAAAAAAAATTTCCAAACATGCCCCTCTGAATTAAAGACATGTTCCTTCCACCTAAGAAAAAACCCTCCCATGCAAAAATCTTCCCAATCTAGCAGATTAGTCCACATTCACAACTTTACTCATACAGGACTTAATGGAAAACCAACCAAACAGCCCCTTACGGCAACCTGAGGGGGTGTTTGGTTGGGGGTATTTGTGGGTAAATGAATGGAAATGATAATGAAAACTGTTGCTTGGTTTGATATTATATAATGGAATCATTCCTACAGATCCATTAATTTCCACTTGACCAAATTGGGGGGAATGAAAATTTTATTTTTACTTAGTTCTTTTTTCCATATGTCGTTCCTTCTCTTGATGTTAAATGGAACATCTTTTGTATTTTCAAGTTGGAGGAAAATATTTTTTTAATATGAAACAACTTTTCATTGATTATATTGGGTTAACCAAGCAGCATCAATACATGCTTATTTCTATTCCCATTTCCATTTTCACTCCCATTCCCTAAAATGAACCAAGCACGCCCTGAATTTTGCTTTGTAGCATGCAGAACATCAAAGTGGAATGCATAGTAATATAGTGAATTTACATACCAAATTACCAACTCCATGAGAAGAGTGATCCCACTTACCGTGTACTTGAGTTAGTTTGGAATCAAAATTGACATTCACAACGAAACACAGAAGGCATAAGCATGAACGAAAACAGAATTCATGTTTATATACTCGACCTTATCAGATGTGTGCAAACCGTCAATTTCATTGGTTTAATTAATGAAACTATTTCATGCAATTGTTTAATTTGATGAAATTGTTTCATATAATTCTTTTCTTGATGAAATTGTTTTATATATTTGTGTTTTTTATGTAAAAATGAAACTGTTTCATCAAAATGAGAAAATACATGAAATAATTTCATCAGAATGAGAAAATACACCAAACAATTTCATTTTTACATAAAAAAGTAAAAAACACAAAATTATGAAACAATTTCATCAAGAAAATAATTATATGAAACAATTTCATGAAAAAAATTCATTAAACTGACCAATGAAATCGACAGTTTGTACGGTTTGCACAAATTAGGGTGGTTTGCATTTGAAACCACCCCTATAGTGTGAACATAAAGCTGAGTAAAATACCACGAGCTTTACCTGTGAACAGTAATCATCCATTTCTTCCTCTTTCTGCTGACGTAACTCGTCCTACCAACAAAGCTATCAATTAGGATATGGAATTTCCTTTCAGCAATGAATACAAAGAAACGCATGCCAGTAGGGTAGATGACTGCATACTAGCATGTTAACAGCATACAACGGCTAATCATATCAATTTTAAGCTTTAGATAATCTGAAGTCTTCTCCATAAGGAAAAAAAAGGATTGACCAACTACATAATTTGTTATTTTCATGGATATTTGTGTTTTAATCTATGATTTCCTATCAGCCATCAGCTTTTTCATATATCTAAATAAGCCAACTACGCCTTCATTGATCAACTCATTCAGCTACACACCTACAGACCTTAAATAATCCAACTACGCCCAGCCTTTTCATCCTATTTCATCTTATTCAAGGTACTCAACTATACCTTTATCTACTATAGTATAAAGCATTTGCCAGAAACTCTTAAAAACCATTTTTTATGCATAAAGTATTGTTTATTGATGTATATGACTTAAAATTCAACATTACAAGAAGATTGTGCATAAGTACCACTAATTAAAGCTCCAGGTTTGAATTCGTGTAACTAATTGTAGATAAACATAATGCATAAAGTATTGTTTATTGATGCATATGACTTAAAATTCAACATTACAAGAAGATTGTGCATAAGTACCACTAATTAAAGCTCCAGGTTTGAATTCGTGTAACTAATTGTAGATAAACATAATTAAATACAGGATAAACATCTCATTTTAAATATAAGAAATCTAAAATATAATTAGGTTAATCATTGAGTTCTAACAAAATACTTAATTGTTATCTTTATAAAAAATTATATTAACAAACCAATTTGTTATTAAACTTAAATGAATAATTGAATTATAAAGTAAAATTGATTTAAAGAAATTACACAAAAAACGAAGAATTTTAAATAGTTAATTCGATACTAATATCGATATATTTTTCTCAAATTTTTATGATGTCTACAAATTTATATTTCATTCAAAAATAAAAACATTATCGATTTCTCAAAACAGCATAAAATCATATTATAACATCGATAAAGACAGAGAATAAAATGAAACATTAAAAAATGGAGATGTATTGCGCTGCATTGTGCGGGTATGTTTCTAGTTCTCCACTAGAAATTGATAGATATGCGATCTATTTTAGGCACTCCTGAAACGATCAAATCATCAAAATATACCTGGGTTGGCTTTGGTGAAAGAGATGGAGCATATCCACGCCTCAATTTAATGCCAGTCCCTCCAAAATTAACTACACTAGCAAATCCAGATGAGCCGATATTTAGCCAAGCATCCCACGTATCATCCTCTCCCGTAAAAAGAGCATGTAGGCCCTACAAGAAATAAGTAACATACTTATGCTTACATGAAAGACAACAATACTTCGAAGTTCTAGATAATAGTTTAGTATTTAACACTGGGGCGTTTGATTCGCAAAATGTTTTTGGATGGAATGGAATCTGTCAAAGGAGTTTGACTTTGAAGGAATTGGAATGGAAAGTGGTCAGGTTTGACCTGGTTGACAGATGGAATCTTTTAAAAAAGTTGTAATTTGTGTGTTTGGTTCATAGAATGTAGCTTTGGAATCGGAATGAAATTTTGGTAAATGACCAAAATACCCTTTTTGATATCAATCTGCTTTAATAAAATAAGCATTAGATACTTTACGATTAGGGTATTTTTGTTAAGGGCATATTTGGTATTTTGGAAAAAAGAATTCCATTCAATCAAAATATCATGTAGTTGCTAAGGAATGATAAATTCCTTCATTTATAAGATTTGATGGAATTCAGATATTCCTTCCGTGAAAAAGAACGAACCAAATGAAGAAATGGAATTTGGTCGATGGAATTCAACATTCCAATTTCATCAGATTTCTTTAGAATCTGCGAACCAAACACCACAACTTACCGGGCTGGACCCTTGCATATCAACCCGTGCAGCAAATAGTCCAGATGGTTGAAATGTTCTACGGTGCCAAACCTGGAAAAAATGCCAAACCACAACACTCAACAAGCAATTCAAGAGCACTCACATTTGAGCCAAGTGAAACAATATGGCATAAAAGAAACACAGAATGTAGTCATTTCTCCTTAGGAAATGTTAGAAGTAATATAGCAAGAAGAGAAAGGAAAAGCTAAATGCACTTTAAACATCAAGATAATAGACAATTGAACAAAAGAAGCACCAGTTTCTATGCTGTTAATATCAGCGATGTATTTCTGAGATATCAGATATCGTATCGGCTCTGATAATATCAGCGATATTTGCTGATATCCCAGCGCATTTTTGACAAAAAATTTGGTCTAATATACCGATATTTGGAAAGGGTTTTGGGTTTTTTTTAATAATTACTGGGGTTTTATACTTTTATATATTTACTTGGGCCTTTTTTTAATGATAGTCAACTAGTCTAAGTTAGGTTTCCATCTTGATCTCTTTTAGCTATCCAGTCAACGCCTTTTTCACAGTCTGACTTCTTTTACTCAGCTTCAATAGCCGTCTATCGGTTTATGAAACACTTACTATATTTTGTTTTGTGAAACTTGTTTATGTTGATGTTTTGATGTTGAGATTATATTTTTAATTAATGCATATGATATGTTTATGGATGCATACATATATATGTCATATATTATATATAATTCTAAGAAATATTATATGAGCCGCTATTTTTGGACTGACATACCACTAATATATCACCGATATAACTCATATTTCAAATATGGGTCCTGACTGATATTTGTATTTTGACCACTTTAACAGCATAGCCAATGTTTGATAGACGACTTACGCGGCTGCGATAAGCGAACTCCAACTGTTCAGCAACATCTTCACGGAGTGGAAGCCAATCAAGACTCCCTTTTCGAGCAAACCAGTGGCCTCTTAGAACACGCCGATTGTCTCCATTCCAATAAACAGGAAAACTATGTCTTCTTACTAAGTCTACCTGCATTAGCAACATGCAACAAATACTGACACCATCAAATCGACTTAAGAAACTATATTATAGTTTTCCAACAACAACAAATCCATTCTCCAAATTACTTGGAAAAACCAGTAAAACTCTACAAAAGGGGGTTATCTGTTGACCCATAGAAAGGCTGCAAACTTAGAAATAAAAACATTACAAGGTGACCACTTCTGATCTCTAGGTTAAACTCGGAAAAGGGCTCCAAGAGATCAATTTTTAGCCATCTGTCAAGAGGCGCCTCTATATTGACATCATAGAAAAAGATATTAGGCTATCTGCAGCGGACATCGGGCTCAAGCGGGTTGAGCCCGCCAGCTTCAAAAACACCCGGCGGGTTGGGTGCACAACTCAATATACCG
>LUCG01142665.1:0-10684 GCA_001633085.1 Carthamus tinctorius
TTTTATTAATATATAATAGGGTTAATTACATATTTGGTCCCTGTAATTTTAATTGAAATTAAAATAATAAGTGAAATGACCAAAATGCCTATCATGGGCCATGCACATGATGGGTTTAACAGACCAAAAATAGACGACATTCATTTCAGGGACCCAACACATTATGAAATGCAAACCACAAGGACGAAATCCATAGATATTTTGTTTTAGGGACCCAAACTGTTAAAACGACCAAACCACAGGGACCNAAAACTACAAAGCTAGATCAAGAGGCCAAATATGTTCGACCAAATCCGATCGAAGGTTATGATGAATCTCTTTATTTCTCACTTCGAGAAGATTTTCGAAGCGTTGTGGCTCATTGAGTTATGTTTCAATTGCATCCGGTACATAATCAGGGACAAAACAAATGACATTGTTTTTGTCTTCAAGTATCTTATTGTGTAATATGATACACGTGTATATAGTGGTTCTCAATTTAGATATCCTCCATCTGGGTGCCGGTTGTACACGTATATCCCAACGTTTTTGGAGCATGCTAAAATCCCGTTCAACATCTTTACGTGCCGATTCTTGCGCTTTCTTAAACTTTGTTCGTTTTTCGTTTGTTCAAAACGAAAACGACTTTACGAAAGTAGCCCGTTCCGGATATATCCCATCTGCGAGATAATATATGTGCTTGTAGGTGACTCCATTCACCTCAAAAGGGCACTCGGGTGCTTTTCCATCATACACCTCGTTGAAGATGGGGGACTGGTTGAGAACGTTGAGGTCGTTTTGGGCACCGACACAACCAAAGAATGTGTGTTAGATCCATGTGTCTTGGGAGGCCACCGCTTCTAGCATGATTGTCGGTTGTGGATGATCACCTCGCCTGAATTGACCTTGCCAGGCTACTGGGCATGCCCGCCACTCCCAATGCATGCAGTCGACGCTACCGTGCATGCTAGGAAATTCGTGTCAGGCTTCATGCGCAGCGTACAACTGCTGGATATTCTTGATATCTAGGCTTGCGTAAATATAGTTTTCCCTGGAGTTTAATAATACCTGTACCGAACTTGTGTAGACAATCTTGTATCGTTTTCTCTCCCATACGGACGTACTCGTAAAATGCGTCGCCAGTAATTCCGTACGCCAATTGCCGAATTGCAGACGTACACTTTTGTATCGGAGAGAAACCTTGCTTACCTCTAGCGTCGAACTGAAATTGAAAATGTGGATACGCTGTTGTTAAATCATCAACTATTGGTAGGAATAGGTCTTTCCTCATCCTGAACCACCATTTAAACATCACATATGGGTACGTCAGGTTATCGCCAAAGTAGTCCTGCATAAGTCGTTCGTTTACAACTATTCGACCTCTTTCTATGTTAGGGGCCCTCGAACGTCTTATTGACGATGAAGCGGTGACCTGCTGAATGAACGTCACAAATATTTGCAAATCTTGTTCCCATTCCTCGTCGGTATCAATGGATGATGATGACCCGATAGATGAAGCGAATTGTGCCATGTTCTGTAAAGAAAGTATTGAGAGAAATGGAAGTGAGATTGTTTGATGTGAAAAATGAGATGAGATAGAGGTTAATATATGGGTATAAAGTGAAAAAAAAAACTATTTTTTTTTAAAATAGTCATTGCCAATGGCTAGTTGGCAAAAGAAAAAAGATTTTTTTTAAACACACCCCACAAACACAGTGGTCTCATCGGTGTGGGGAGACCGATGAGCCGAGCCCGCCGCCCAGCCCACTTGACTCGTACCGAGAGCCCGCTAGCCCGCTGGAGCCGAGCCCGACTAGCCTGGGGTACCGGTACGCATAGCCTTATCAACTAGTTTGTCAAACATAGTCTGAATAAAGGAAGAATGTGAAACAAATGTTTGCTAATATAAAAAAATATATAAAAAACACTACTTAGCATATTATATTAAAAGGACTATGAATAACATGGTGCATTTAATATATAAGGATGAAAGTAACACTTGTTTTGTATGTATATACAAGTACTACGTACACTATAAAAAAGTTACTTTTTCCCACATGGTTTTGCTCTAGGCAAAGTTCCCAAAGTCGTCGACCGAAGTCCTAAACTATGACCATCCGGTTTTTGCTTCGATAAAAGTTGTCGGCTAAAAGTGGTCGGTGATGAAGCCTTTGTTGGCGAAAAACCAGATCTATGTGTAACAATTAATATTATTACTAGCAAAGAAAACTTGCTGGCAAAACCTAATCAACCGGTAAAAGGTGAGTCTAAGTGTTCACTGGACCAACCTTTGTCGATGACTATTCAACTTTCAATGGTATAAATTTCGCCGGTACTAATCAAACCTTTGCGTGAGTCAAAGTCAGTGCTATAACTTCCGCCGACACAAAAAGTTAATGGGTAAATTCTTTTCAAAATTTTTAAAAACTAAATTTTTGTATAATTTTATATTTTATTTTCAATTTAAGATAAAAAAATTTTGATTTCATAAATAAAGATCGAAGAAAATTTTAATTAATTGTCTTTCATCACAATAAACAACAACCTACTTATTTAGATTTTTAATTACTTAAAAAGATTTTACAATATAAATTAAAGATAAAATATACTACTCAGGATCCTACTATTCATTGTCAATAATCCTCTTGGTGAACTGAATGGGATGTTTGGTTAGTAGCATCGTGATCAAAGTTGATTTGTGTTGGCTACGTAGTTGGCATACCGCATATTGAATCCGCGATGCAACTGCAACTGTTGCATCATATCCTTCACATATTCGTATTAGATTGACTTACAGACATGGAGGCCCAAGTTTCTTATGCGTTTCCTTCCGGTTGCATTGAGCCTAGTCAATGTTCCAAATCCTCTTTTATGACGATATCGAGTACCTAGAGCATCTTTAACTATGTCAAAGGCCAGAGACTCTTGGCAACATCACAATTGCCACAAGTCGCAACGCACTTGGTAGCATGAGTATTTTGTGTTGTCCATCTTTAAGTCATATGTTAGAACAATTCTTTTTAAAAATAGTCAATGAGAATATAATAATAAAGTTTTATTGAAATAGAAAAATTGAAAAAAATAAAGAATTTAAACATAGCCATACACATAGAATAAAACAAAGAGTAAATTATACTTTTGGTCATGTTGTTGGCACCTACTATCAACTGTCGTCTTTCTTTTAAACTAATTACAATTTCCATCACTATGATACTATTTCGTATCACTTTTGGCCCTTCAGACTAAATTCGGTTAACTAGGTCTATTAATTTGAGGGGTAGTTTAGTCTTTTTTGTATTTATTAATTTTCAATCAAATAATGGATATATCCAAAACCAATGCCCTCTGGTCATCTTCTCCAACAAGCAAATACTAAATAAAAACTCTAAACCAAAATCTAAATAAAAAACCTCAATTTCAGATTCAAAAACTCAAAAGCAAAATTTTCTTAAACTCAAGAACACAGATTTCATAAACTCAAGCACATGAATCAAATCTGAATTCTCAAACCAACCCTATCGCTATTGTCTGCATAGCTTCCACGTACCAGCTTCGCCTTCATCTTCCTCACGAACCCGTAGGCCAAACCCCATCATTTTGATCATTTTCTTCGGCTAAACCAAACTAGAATAAAAATATAAAAACAAACCGATATGCAAAACATTAAACTAAATCAAATTCCAACAAACCCAAATCCAAAATAAGTCATATCACAAACCAAATCATAAACCCAATCAAAACTCAAATTACTAACCAAATCAAAAACCTAACTTAAAACCCTTAATCAAAACCTAAAGTCAGAAACAAAATCAAGAACTAAGTCGAACCTTGACCGTCGTGAAGGGGTTTTGGTCGGAGCTTTGATGTATATTTTATTTCTCTTCTTTTCTATTCCACAACAACACTGGAGGGGTTGGACATAGAGAGGGTGGGCGTTAGAGGGGAGTAGGACTTCTGAGCTGTTTGTTTCGCATTGTATACCCACACTTACATAGATGGGTTCTTTGTTCAAGCATGGATGGTTTTTTCTACAAGCATCGATGGCTTCCTAACTTCTGACACATTTATTTGAATCGATTACTGATATTTATCCTCAAGCTAGGGTTCTAGAGTTTGAGTTTTTTCGTTCTTTCTTGTGCTCAAATGTAGTCAATGAAATCATTTCAATTTCTTGTTCTTGGTCTTCGGAGGTCGCCGAAGAAGACGACTATAGAGGTCTCCTAAACTGTGTCGTCAAGGAGTGGTGGCAGCGGTGGTGGGTGGTACTGTCGGCGGTGCCGTTGGTGCCAGTGTCGTGTGTGCAACATTTATGTGTTTCACTTTATAATTTGAAATGAATGAAATCCTAAAATGACCAAAATACCCTTTAATTTAACGACTTTAACAGAAATTAGTTTGAAAACCAAAAGTGAAACAAAATGGCAACCACAATGACAAAAACTAGTTAGTTCAAAAGAGGGATGAGAGTTGATAGTGGGTGACAACCATAGAGGCCAAATGTAATTTACTCTAACACAGAAGTATACATTACAAAATGCAATACTTTTATCTAATGATTTTTTCTTCTAGATACATATGGCTACTTTTTATTAAATAAAATAGTTTTCAATATATATGATTGATTAGTTGCGGAACCCCCATTCCTCCACAGATTCTGTCACTGATTTTTTTTATCAATAAAAAAACATTTTTTTAAAAGTTTCAAGAAAATCATTTTTAATAATCGCTGGGGATTAGTGGTAGATTCCCGCGAGTCCTATACAAATCCACAACTGTTAAGGAAAAACATAATAGAACAACAATAATAGAGATAATGAATTCTGTAATTCTCATTAACCGTAAAGCCCTTTAAGTAGGAACGATTACATAATGATAATGATAAGCATGAAAGGAGATTTACTCCATAAATAACTCTTAATGTTTATATCTATCTCTATCGTCAGATCCTTTAGACGATGACACACTTATCCTACAACACTCCCCCTTGCGCCGAGTCAAAGGAGTGGTGGTGCACATTTGTTGTCTTGTTAAAACCTTACGCCAAAATAAAAACCCAATGGAAAAAATAAAAATAAGACGAAGAAAAAAGTACAACACACCCGTTTCTTTGCAATATAGACTCTTTCTTTTAGTCTAATTTCTCCGATTTGTACATTAATCATGAGAGTTAGGAAAACAAGATGGTATATACATTGTTGCCTCATTAAAACCTTACGCCAAGGAACAAAACCCAATGGGAAAAATAAAACATTAGGTGAAGGAAAGAGCACAATATACCAATATCACATGTATAGTAGACTCCTCCTTTTGTTTACTACTCCCCCTGATTCGTGCATTAATCAAGGGAGTTTGAAACATTTGTATTTAAATGTTTTCTACATGTTTTCCACATATGGTTTTGGGTAATGATTTGGTAAAATGTCACATTCTTCAAACATCTTAGTTGATTTACTTGAATCTAGCTGAGAGTTTATTATAGCTGATAGTATAACAACTTAAGCAGAATATGTTTTGTGTTATTACCCTTGATGTATCTTAATTTCATTTACTTGATACATAATGAATTATTTTCATAAATGCGGTTAGGGTATTGGTTTAACCCAAAGTATTAACTCCTCTAATATGTGTAATGAAACTCCTTAATCATGTACACTCTTGTAACGTAATATTTTTAAAATGGTTCACCGAGGTAGTTACATAAGGTTTGCTTAGTTTACTTTCAAGCAATCAAACACGTTCCCTATGGTAATTCCTTATCCAATTTGAGAACAACTATTGTATGGGTTAGACATGTAACTAATATCAGCAAATAATTTGTAGTGACTGTTACATTATTCGCTCATAAATAGGTATTGAAGTTCCATTCTAACCCTCTTTAATTAGGGAATTATAAGCCCATGTTAATGGTTCCAAAATGCTAATTTGATATCATTCCAATGACATTGCGTAGGTACTGAGCTAAATCTAGCTAACAAGTTCACTGAGATATACTATACGGTCAAGTATATTATTTGAAATAAAATAATGTGCCTATTGTACTTAGGTATGAAATTCCAGCTTCGAACACCTCTTTGCCATCATCCTTTAGACGGAAAAGATATTTCCTTATATCTAACACTTTGACCGATCATGGAAGTACTAATCGTATGCGTTTTGTCCATATTAAATCGTCTGATCAATTTTGGGACATATACGCCTCGGTGGATTAATATTCCACAAACTTGGTGTCATAGCTCTAGTAGCTAGATAAAACCAAGTTTTTCCAAGATATTTCATCTCAAATTCAAATTTCAAGTAGCTTATGGTTTCTCTTATTTCATGAGGAGTATCTATTATGTTCATACATCAACATATTAAGCAACATTAAAAATCTGGATCTTGTTTTCTTAAATAAATACGCAAGGGCACGGTTCATCGTTCTATAAAGAGAATATTTCAACTTTATTGAAAGAGCACTTTGTGGTTTAGAGTTACTTAATTTGGTCAATTTAATTGCATCAAGTACTTTTATGTATCTCTTAATCTAGATCCCCATAGATATATATCAACTACATCAATGAGCTACATTTTCCAGTTGTTCGGAAACTACTATGTTAATTAATTAGCATAAGTTCTAACGTTCATCACAAGAGAGTAATTATCGTGGCCAATCCAGAGTGTTGTTAGAAACCTTGCGCCAAAGGAGAGTCTTATACATTATGACTTAATTATTCTCATTACACTTATCTGACAAATGATTTATCTATATCCTACATGTTGTACACTTGGTGGGTTAGGACTACCAAACCAAATACCTGTTCATTTGTCAAATAATATAATTATCCTGGATTGCTTATTTAGGCCAATTTGCTCTCCTTGATATTTTTCAATTGAGCATGGTTCGATATCATCGTGCTTTATCATCTCATAAGCAACGATATATGCAAATATATCATCATTAGGTATGATCTGTCTGGCGATTCGTATTCATTCGAGATTTTCTTGATCTTTGGAATCAATATCAACTTCGGAGCGTCCTCTAGTAATGATTCATGAACATAGTTTATAATCAAAGATAATCTCATAAAAGTTGATGATAAATATTGGTTGTGCCTTACTCTTCTCTTCCATTAGATGAGTATCTATTAAACCAAGTAGCATCCCCCATTTCCTTTTGGGAGCTATGGCCTCAACCACACCTCCACCATGTGTGATTGGAACGCTCTTTCCAGCGGCGTTGTGCCCTTATTTAAGGACTTTTGACTTTGCGGGTATATTTGCAGCTCACATATGTTATATTGTCACTTCTTATATAACATTAAACGTATTAGGTATCGAGTCTGATTCGTTTGACTTCAACTTTACATTGTGAAGTTTGGGGATCAAAATGAAATAAGATGGAAACATTCCATGACAGTTCTCGTCGTTCTCTTGGAAAATACTTTTTTCTATCTCCCCCTAACGACGAGAAGACTGTCATCAAAGTGACAATCCGCAGACCATGCGGTATAAGAATCATCCATCAAATATTTTAAATAGCGGATAATTGTTGGAGATTCATAACCAATATATATGTTTCATCGTTTTTAATGACCCATTTTGGTGTGCTGGTGGAATACAATTGGCACATATACTGCACAACCAAACATGCATAAATGTAAAAGATCAGACTTATATCCAGTTACCAACTGGTGTGCATGATATTCGTTGGCTAGTAGTGGGTCTAAAACAAATTGGTAAAGTTGCATGTAACATTGCATAACCCATGTAGATGTATGTAAATTGGTGCGCATAACCAATGCTCTAGCTATCATCTACATTCTTTTGATGACAACTTCTACTACTCTATAGACCATTTTATATCTACTCATGGGGTATAGGGACTCTACATTGATCTAAATATATATACATATATATATATATATATATATATGCAATAATCATCAAATTCTTTTGATGTGAAAATTCTCTAGCATTCTAAGTCATGTTGACTTGATAAGACAATCAGGGTGGTCATCCCTTAAACGTACAACTAGTGCTAGGAATGCAACAATTTATGTGGACAATAATACGATATGCGTTCATCGTGTCAAAACCAGAACCATAAAGTACTTTAATGGTCCGCATTCTGGATTTTTATGTCCATAAATATCGCCTTGTATGGAGTATTAGCTTTAGGATGGTCTCATTCCTATCTTAGGTAAGGATTCGGGTATATATAAGTTATAGTTATTCGAGAGGGCATATAATGATAGTGGTGTTGCTTCTAGTGCTGCAGAAGTCAACAATTGCAATTTGGTTAATTGTTTCATTTTGCCTTGCAATCGAATAATGTGTCTATTTGTATTTTCAATACATGGATCTCTATGTCATGACCATGGTGCCATGGTTATGTCAAAACATGTATGTGTCATTGTCCCAAAGTTCTTTATTGGTGGCAAAATATGATTTAATAACCTAGAGAGTCCATTGATTTTACGCATTAGTTTCTCTAATATATATTCCTTCATATCATTAGAGTTGATGCATATATACCCATTTCCATTCGTATAATTTCCAATTGATACAAATGTCTTAACAAGGTTTCCATTAATATGACAGTCCATCGTCTAAGTATTATGTTGGGGGGGGGAATAAATATTAGTGTATTTCAGTAGATTACGTGGGAGGTCCCACAAACTCAAAGTTCTTCTCGATACGTTCCTACATGGAACGGAGAATATTGGAGCTTTTGTATTTGTCTTGATGTATTTATTTACATCTACAATAGTTATAGTCAGTTCTATATATGCAAATACATTTAATTTGTTACTTAAATTAAAAAAAAAACGATCTAGTTCATAATAGATAGTTTAAGTAACTAGTATTTAGTAGTAGCACAAATGTACCAATGTTTATTTTTAACTTGTCAATTATCACCCGAGACAATAGATGTATATTTGCTCTAGGTATTGAAAAATCCTTTCAAACTCTTACCCTGACCCCGACCCTTTGAGGACCTCATCCACATGGCTCATAATGTGTGAAATTCTTTTTAACTCACAAGCCTTTGGAGTTGTTTCCACCTCTAACACTTTCATTATTGATGCTAGGAATTTTCTTTATCCCAAATGTCAAGTGTTGTTACTTGAAGGAACATTGTTATGTCTCTCAACCACTTGCAGTATGTTGATGATTACATCTATATTTCAACTTATACTAGTTCATTAGTATGTATATAAAAGAGGGAAACGATATTATGGATTATGTCATCTTTAGTGAGTTCCTTGCCATAGAGATTAAGACACATTTTAAGACAACATTTCTTTGTTGAAATCAATCACCTTGTAATTAAGTGAGCGGATTTCATTTCGCTATAATATTAGTTGGGGAAGTATATACATGAATACTATTGATTCAACTTTTCAGGACATCCACAGTTCTTTGGGTGTTTCTACTTGAATGTATTTCCTATGAAGCTAAGACCGACATGTGGTCTCAAAACATGATGGTAATTGCTTGTACCTATTCATGAGGTTGGTTTTTTGGGTCAATATGGAATTAAAAGGTTTTAGGTATATTCTTATACCAAGAGTTTTTACATTAAATATTCATATTTATTCTCAAGTTCTTTTGAGTTCAGGACATCGAATCACATATGACTTGTTTCAACTAGTTACATATATAAGAAATAATATATGATATTTTTAAAGCAATGTGTCATATTCTATAATTATTATATTATGCATGAAATTTTATTATCATGACAATATTGGATTTTTGTTTGCTTACATTTTGTTGATAATACTTTATCAATATCTCAATATACAAAAATAAATCACTTAGTCTATGAATTTCCAGGTAGTTGGGGAATCACATGATTGCTTAAATCCCTACTAACCTTAGAGCTATTTAAGCTCGTTTGACAAAATCCAATTGATATATTGCAATTTTAATTTGAAGATAATATTGCTAATTGTAGAGAGGTTTTGGCATGACGTCAAAAAAATAGAAAATAATATGAGTTTGACATATGAAACCAATTAGAATGTTTTAATACCCTTTTAATGGTATTTTGAGAGATTTTGTCACGAGACAAGTTTTTGGTTTTGACATAAAGTCAAATTCAAACTTTTAACATCTTAATAATATTTTTGAAGCTTCTAGTAAAAGGTCAAAATATTTGAGGGTTAGAAGTGTAACTTCTAAAATTACTGTAAGACTGAAAATTATAAGTATGAACTTATAATTGAGATTATAATTGAGATAAGCATTCAAATATTATATAGATAACATAATTCTAAAACTAAATAAGACAAACGTTTGAATAAGAGGATAAAGTACTAAATTCGAATTTAATAGCAAAACAACAATAAAATGTATGATTAACATAACATAATAACCAAGTGCATTAGAATGTATTAATGAGTTAATTAAATAAACCACAGTAAAGTCAAAGATAAAATATAATTCAATAATAAGTTTCAAATAATTAATCAAAATTATTGCTCTCATTTAATTAACTATATCAACAATGAACTTCATTGAATGAAGATAAATCTAATTTCTTTAATTATTTGAATCAAATTAAATGCACACAATATCAACAATGAACTTCATTGAATGAAGATAAATCTAATTTCTTTAATTATTTAAATCAAATTAAATGCACACAATACACGTAATAAAGGAGTTGTGGAATTGGTTTCTTGAATGGTGTAAGATTAATGTAGGGCAACAAGAGTCC
>LUCG01142666.1:0-12518 GCA_001633085.1 Carthamus tinctorius
TATATATATATTTATGAACCACACTAAATCAAACTAACCAGTAAATCCCATTCGAAAGTAGGCATTTGTATATATATACTAGAAGTCTACCTATGCGATACGATAGAATGTAAAATATAATAGTAAAGCTAAATTCAATTGCTTTGAGATTTACGTTTTTTGTGACTTTTTTTTTGCGAAATGAATCAAGATGAAGTCCCACAATCTAAAATATTCTATTGTTTATTTGGTTGATCAATCTCATTTGTGGCTTTTGATTTCAGGTCAAGGTCTAGCAAGTTTCTTGAGCAAGTCCAAAATAATTTTAAAATACCAATAGAGGTGATCTCCAACTTATATCCTGACTTAGCTACATATAATGTAAATCGATGAATTATCGTTAAGCTGTTAGGGTGCCTTTGTTACACTGAACAGGAAAGGACAAAACACGGACCACTGTTCCATGTTTGGCACCATCTTTTACATGGAACAAACAAGAATGGAGTGGAACAAACTTATATTTTAGCAATATAACCTCAAAATAGTACCTAATTCTTTTCTAAAACACAAATGAGTGCCCCTCTTTACATTTTATTCATTTTTAATCTTTATTTATCGTATTTTATGCTATTTAAACTTCCATTTTACCGTCCTTAAAATATTATTTTTATACGATCTTTTAGACACATGCTCCAGCGGTGTTGGGCCTCCAATTGGGCAATCCCACTAATCCGCTGCGACCCGGCTCAACCTATGGCTGAACCTAACCGGCAGGGAAGTGGATCCCATAGACTGGATCCTCCCNCCGTGGGATTCGAACCCTAGTAGCGTGGCTTTCACCCCACACCCCCCAGGGATGTTACCTATCCAACTGAGCTAACACCCTTTGATAATATTTATTTTATTATAATTTAATAAATATACAAAAGATATAAACAATTAATTACGGATAAATTGGTCATTTTATCTGCTCTGTCCTGTACAGTTCGTTCTTACCAAACATTGACCAACTGTTCTGTTCCGTTCTATCTGTTTGGATACCAAACACACCCTTAAAGTTTAAGCTGATAAGTCTTGATAGGTGCGGCGCTTACCCGTTGGAGATGGCATTTGGATAGCTCGCCATAAACATCTTCGTACTGAATACGTTCTTGATTTTATTGTCGAGAGAAAAAACGTTGACGACCTTCGATCTTCCATTAGAGACAACCGTTACAGAGAGCAGAAAGTCCGGATCTTGGTGAGATGCTTTTCCATTCAGTTCGCTACATTTTTTCATTACGTGTATGTCGTTTCTGATCTCATTCTTTTTTATTTGTCTTAATCAAGCGGTCTGGACTGAAACGGCTGATATACCTAGTAGAAGGCGATCCCAATGCTTGCGAAGCTGCTGAAAGCATTAAGACAGCGTAAGTACATGTTTAGGGTTTACGATGGTAGGGGTGTAAATGAGCCCGAGCCCGACTAAGCTCGAAATTGGCTCGATTAAGTTCATAAAGCTCAAGCTCGAAATCGGCTCGTTTTGGGCCTTGTGTATCAAGCTTGAGCTCGGCTCGTGTAGGATTTAGCAAGCTCGGGGTCGACTCGTTTACATGTAATATTTTTTATTATTTTTATCATTATTTATTTAACACACACACATATATAATTAGATATTAATTGAGGCTCGTTTAGGCTCGCGAGCCTAATCAAGCTTAATCATAAAGACTCAAGCTAGTTTATTAAACGAGCCTAAAATATAAGCCCGAGCTAGGCCCGGGCTCGTTTAACTTGAGGTTTTAACGAGTCGATCTTGAGTAGCTTACGAGCAGTTGGGCTATTTTCAAGAAATCATATAGTTGTGCTGATTTTTATAGCTATAATAACACGTGGGTATTTGTAGTTGTATGACGACGGAAATTCTCGAGGGGTTTGATGTACAGAGAACGATCGGGTTAGCCGACACGTTACAAAAATACGGGCATCTAACTCGATCGATAATGCAGTACTATAAATCGGTTGGCAATGAAGCCGAAAATCAAGATTTCCCAATTTGCCCCCCTTTCGATCAATTTATCGAGAGGTGCCAAGAGCTGGATCAGATGACAGTTAGTGATGTATTTGCTACTCAGCTCATGCAGGTATCTGCTTTCGAATATTTATTTATAATATTGTTAAGTCGTCGTTGGTTTGTTTGTTGGTATCCGATGTCGTTTTTTTTATTTGGGAAAACTTAAAAAGTGTTTACGTTTGAATAATCAAGACTTGAACTATTTTTTTGAATGAGAAACCAGTTAAAATTTCTCATTTTAAATAATTAAGTCCGTAAACTATTTTTTGATTGAAAAAATCATCGAACTTTTAAAAATTGGTTACTTATGTTCTTTTAACAAAATTAAGAAAACTAAGTGTAAATGACTAGGAATGTTTTTTAGTAAAAAGAAACTAAATCAGTTTGGATTAAAATGATGTAAGTATCAAATTTCTAAAAGTTTGATGTTTTATTTTATTGCTTTTTTTCCCTCATGGACTTAGTCATTTAAAATATGAAGAAGTTTAATGGTTTTTCTTTTCAACAAAACAGTTCATTGATTTAATAATTCAAATTTAAAAAGTTTAATGATTTTTTTCATTTAAAAAAATAGTTCAGGAACTTAATAATTCAAAATGTGATAGTTTGTTAGGTTTTTTCTGAACTTCTTTTTAAAGTTTGAAAAAGTTGACAAGACAGAAGAAAAACCTGTTGTTGCAGGTTCAACAGGTGACGGAGGATATTGCTATTGCTGTCTTGGATTTATACCCAACGGTTTTATCACTTGCTCGGGCCTATTCGAATCTAGTGAGTTTTCTTTACTTCGTCACGGTTTTGGTATTGATCCGTTTGATTATTCACAAAATTACCTGTTTCGGAAAACTAATAGAATACGTGAATGGGTGCCAAGGCGAAGGGTCGTGCAAGAAGTTAAGTTTAACGTGAGAAGCTAAAAAATGAATCTAAACTGTTGATCACCTTTAATCTCATGCCCTCCCATGAATTGCGATTTAGAAGAGAATTGATCCGGTGCATCTCGATGCATCTAAATTAAATTTATTTCCCTTCTTTTACCTAGGTTAAAAAAATTCTTTTTAACTTTCTACCATAGTTATCCCTAGTAATTTCTAACTTGTCTCTACCAACAAAAAAAAGGTACCTTGGAATCAACCAGAAAACCAAAATGTATCTGAAAATCAACCAAGAAAAGGAAAAATACCCTCAAATCAACCAAAAAACAGAAAACATAAAAACCTTTGAAGTCAACAAGAAAACTTTAAAACCCTTTTCAACCAGTAGAATTAGCCTAACTACACGGATTCCAATGTATTAACCAAATTTAAATATGTAGCAAGGTACTACTAATCGACTGTAACTGATATTAATTTAATTGGTACAGTTGATACACATGTTAGCTGGTTTTGTTTGGTAAACAATTGCTCATTTGTGATTTTTGTTTTTTGGATTGCAAGGATGGTGACATAAATGCACAAGAGGAACTCTTGAAGAAGGAGAGTAAGAATGTGATTAGTGGAGTTGCTAGTAGAAATATTTTTCAATTCATTTGGGGTGATTCTTGATTACATTACATTTTCAACACAAGTATACATTTTGTATTTTAAAAAATGTTGTGTTAGTTACAAGATTTAGCATTATCTTTGGCATTTTCTGTGAGAATGAGAAAATCAAAGTAGCTCTTTCTTATACTGGATTTTAGTTTTGTGGGTTTTATTTATAGGGTTTACTTCACGAAAGTATATCCAACTTGTCACGAAAAGTTATTGTATATACTGGACTTCCATTTTTACCATTTGACATATCAGAGTTTGAGAAATGGTCATTGTATGTATCCAACTTTATCAAAACCTATCATTTAATGTATCCAGTTTGTCATGAAAGTGTATCCAACTTGTTACAAAATATATAAATGGTAGGTTTTGATAGTTTTGATATGCTAAAAGGTAAAAATTTAAATATAATACATACAATAACTTTTCGTGACAAGTTGGATACACTTTTGTAAACTAAACCCTTATTTATATGACATCATAGAAATAAAAGTTTAAGATATTGAAATTTAAATGATGAGATTTTATAGGATTGGAATGTAAATAATGTTTAGATACTATAAAATATTTGTTTCTTAATGTTCAAAGAAGTAATCAAATTAATTTTATACTTATCTATAATTTGTTTTTATAATATTATTTATAGATAAAATTTTCAAATTTGGTTATATATGCTACAAATCAAACATACAAAAGAGTAAAATCTTCTCATATCCAAACCCGCGAAATTTCAAATTTCAAACTACACGACTCAAAAGGGTAGTCAATTGCTCGTATAAATGTATTTTTTTAGTAGGAAACTGGAGTTTCTTCGATGCAGTTTTGTTTTGTGTCTTTTATTGTGGCGTAAAATCTTCGCCTCTTGGCATAATCTTGTCTTAAATTTTTTTTTCTTCCATATATATATGGGTTATAGTTATGCCTTTTGTATCTTTTACTAAACAATTTTTTGCATGCCTAATGTCTTTTCAAAAACATTTTCTCTAGTTTTTAGGAAAAATATAGGTCTACATTCATTTTACCATTCGGACCTTATTTTTATATGGTATCATTTTTTGTGGTTATTTTAAATCCTAAACCAAGTTGAGTTATGATATATGGATAGGATGGGTCATTGAATAGTGAAATCCAATAGTTATGATATATGGATAGGATGGGTCATTGAATAGTTAGATAAGACATAATGAGTCGATAATCGACTAAACATCAGCCTTTGTTTGACATGTTTATCATGTTTAAACTCTTCCGTTATCTTCTTATACTTTTAAAGTCTTTTTTTTTTCTTTTTATAAGAATTGCTTGCCACATGTATAACTTTTCCTTCCCCTTTATGTACATCTCTAGCTTTTAAAAAATGATTTCGCTTTTATATTGGTTTTCTAGTGACTTTTTATTACATCTAGATAAATATTGGATCATGCGTAAGATCAGGATGGATATGTAAGTGATTTATTTGGAATCAATTCAAATTCAAGAAGCATGACATATGACGGAAAAACCCAATAACCAACTCATATGTACATTAAAATATACATATATATATATTTTTGTAGAGGGAGTTTCAAACAGAAACCATCTAATTTCAACCATCCATCTTAGCTGATGGGTAGTTTCATAAATATCTCAATCATATCATGATCTAAAGCGTTAATCATAATAAATGAATATTGCTCATCTTTCATAAATATCCAGATTACAATAATATAAATACTCTATCATTTCAATCTTTAATTATAATAGAAAACCTTTTCCTAACCCATATTTATTTTGAAAGATCATATCCCATTTGTTTATACCTTTGATTATTATATTTGGTGGATCAAGATTTCTTTAATTTTACATTCAACCCCTAGAGAATGATCTTTTGACATATAGACCCCAAAGAACAATTACTTTTAATTCCCATCCCCTATGAATTAAGCATCAAGTTTAGTCAAAAGGTTAGAACCTTTTTAAGGTCAAAAGGGGGTTAAAAAGACTCTTGGTTTGAGAAGAGAGAATTATCTTAGAATCCTCAAAGATGAAATAGTTTTGAATGTTAAATTAAATTAAAGAAGTTTACGGCTATATAAATTGTTGGATCACTCATTGCAACATCTTATATCAACATACTAGGTATTAAAAGACATAATCGGTCCAGTTTTCTGGTCTAATACAATTTGTAACATCTCAGGCCCATCGTACAAAATATCATTGTCTTTAAAACAAATATGATAGATAAAGTATCCAGTCTCTTACAAAACAACTTTGTTTCCTTCCACAATCTATGTGGGATCTTATGATTATGGTATGTATATCAAGCGTGACATATAAAAAACGTAGGGACGAAATCTAGGATTACGGTTTATGTGGTATAGTTTGGGTGGTCGAACCCTTTTAAACTAATTAAATCATAAGTGTGGTTTAGGAAAAGTTCAAACAGTGCCATTTGGCGTTAAGGGATGACATTAAGTGACCAATAGAAAGGATATTTTTTTTAATAAATAAACTATAGGGGCGTGTATGGTACAGAAAAAAGAATTGAGGAGAATTGAAAATGGAAATAGAGAAAAATAGAAATGGGTGGAGAATTGGAATTGATACTTTGCTTGGTATCATTAAAGAAATGGAGAGAATTCATTTATCTACTTTTTACACTACAACTAATTCCCTGAGATTTCATTTCTTCGTCCAAAATAGATGTCATTTCTTCCAAATAAGAGATTCACATTTATTTCCATTTCCATCATCTCAACTCTCTACCAAACATTATACCCATAAGAAATACAAACAAGAACGATTGATGTAACTTACTCTAATATATATTTGATGTAATCTACATAACGGCAAAATGAAAACACTCCAAACCACATTATTTGACTAATTTTTAAATGAAACCGTAACCGTCTAACTATCCCAACAGACCAACAATGTAGCTTGATCTAGTTCAACTAGTTTTTTTGTGATCTTGCGGTCTTATTAACACCCTTCTGTAAATTTGATGGTTTTTTGGTGATTAAACAACATGAAAACTATATTTGTATGGTTAGTTGGAATCCTACCCTCATCGAATAAAAATATCGTTTGGTTTGTGTACCATTACCTTGAGGACCACACCTAAGGGAGTTTCACACCATTAAATGTTGACAAATGAATTTGATAGTGTTTGAGCATATTCATAGACCGACAGAGTTATATGGTAAGCATAAGGACGTGAATAAACCACTATTGGATATCGATTATTTATGCAGTCATTTTCATCCAATATCGTCAATGTGTATTAATGGGAAAAAAGTGATGATAGTAACGTTAATGCGCCATACTGATACCTGTATCAATTTGTACTTTCAAGTATAATGGAACTCAGTTAAACGATGGTAACATATGAAAGATACCATAGCGACATCAACCTAAAAGATGTCAAGAATGGAATCATTAGTTCAAGGATACAAATCTATCAAACTTGGGTTCTGAGATTGGTTCGAATCATTTTTACAATATCGTAAACTAAGCAACACAACAAGTTGACAATTGCAGTAAAGTGATTGTTTTTTTAAAGGTGTTGAAATCTGAAATCTTATTTCACTTCTAATTAATAGGATGTGGTGCTATGTTCTGAAATCTGAATCTATAAGAGTGTTTGTTTTTTTTAAATTGATAAATGTTTAAATTAGTGTAAATTGTGTGTTCTACCCATTAGAATATTATAGTTTTAGATTTATACTATTTCACATATTTATTCATTATCTTTACGAAATTTATAACTAAATTATAAAATCAGCTTTCGGTTAAACTAATAAAATTAATCGATAATATATTTAAACTATATAAGTTTAAATTAGAAAATACCTAATTATAGTAAGTTGAGTTTTATTATAATCCAAGTGAATCTATTAAGGTTAATCCATTAAGAATTGTAAGATGCTAATAAGTGGTTGGTTTACCACTTACTAAGAGCTATTTTTCATAAAACAAACAGTCTGAGCAGGGGGTGGCCATGTTTGAACGACCTTACCTCTTATTAAATCAGACATACAAGACATTTAAGAGCTTCTTTTTATTAAAAAAACAAACAAGGCATAAATAACAAAGTTAGTTTCAAAATGATATAATTTGCACAAAGCAAAAAAGTTGACTTTAAAGGGGTGGTCATGTTTGACCAAAACAACACCTAAAAAATGTTCCCTTTTTGCTATGAGAACCATCTTCAAAAGTTGATGGATTACATTGGTTACAAAAAGGGACCAATACCACCCACTATACAACTTGCCCAAATGCCCCAAATTCAATTCTATTCTTACTTCTCATATCCCTATCAATAAATTAATTTAAAAAAAAAAACAAAAAGTCAAAGGTCAACTAAATGGATTTTAGGGGTAAGGTTCTCTATGTCAATTGGTCCCTTCACCATTTCAACATTTTTTTGACACAAACTCCCTTCTTGTTCACCATCAAAGCTAGCATGAACACTATATAGAACATATACAAGCACGATAACAGCTGAAAAGAATCCAAATCGAACGTAAGAAGGTCTGTCGATGTTCCCGAGTAAGAATATGTTGAGAAACACTGATACCGATGGTATCCATGGCATAAGCGGGACCCCCCAAAAGTCGGGCTTCCTCGCTTGTGGGACCATGTAGACGAACAACTGAACTAGCCCTATGGCAGCTACAGAGCATGCACCTAGCATGAAGCCCTTGGGCTTCCCGGGTGGTGCTAGCCACCATAGCAGGGTGAAGATGATGCAAGTGAACGAGAAGGTTAAGAGGAAGGATAGTGTGGGCCATGGGCTCGTTGTCTCGATTGAGACGTAACGTCTGTAGATGACTGCGTTGGAGACCATTAAGAATACAAAGAGTGTGCCGATGGAGACTAGGTTGAGGAGGACGTGTAGCTCAGTGAAAAGGGCTATTGCAGCAGTGAGAACCCCTGAAAGAAAAAAAAAGCTAATAAATTAGATCATCTCCAACAAATTGCCTAAAATTTCTCTAAAATGGAGAGCCAAAAGTTAAAATCTCGAAAAAGTATTACATTCGCCAACATATACCCATGTTGGAGAATCCAACATTGATTATAATATTAAACTATTTCATTTCATAATTTATAATAATTTTCTCTATCCAAATATTTATTTTTAAAGTTTCTTATTGGTGCTCAGACTTGGTAATAGTTTTTGTGTTCTCCATATTTGGAGAGAAAACCGTCTCTCCTACTTTTCTTCATTTTAGAGATAGTTTTAAGAAACCTAATAAATTAGATTATCTTAGAGCATCTCCAACAATTTCTCTTGAATTTCTCTAAAATGGAGATCCAAAAGTTACAATCTCCAAAAGAGAATCCAACATTGATTATAAAATTAAAATATTTCATTCATCTATTATAATAGTATTTATTTTCAAAGTTTTCTATTGATGCTCTTTTTTAGTAATCATTTTGGGGTGTTCTCCATATTTGGAGTCTCTTCTACTTTTCTCCATTTTGGAGATAGTTTTAGGGAAGTAGTTAGAGCAAAATATTGGTTCAAAATCTCAATTTTCTCCATTTTGGAAGAGCTGTTGGATCTTACCTACCCAATATATTGGGCTCGTCTGGTTTCAAAGTTGCAATTGTTTCAAGTATCACATTGAGAAGTCAAAGTCTAGCAATTTTTAAAGTCAAAAGGTAACTCTAGTTATATAAAAAGAAGCATATATTACATATAAAGATCTTAGGCAAGTAGATGAAGAAGTCTTTCAAGAAAGTTAGACTAGTGTGAGGAATAGGAATTCAAGATAAGGGCAAGAGGGTCAAACTCAAACATATGAAGGCATTAAGAACAAATTGGATCCCATTAGTGGTTGTAAAAGAGAGAATTCACAAGACCCACATGATGGAGAAGTGATATGATAGGATAGGCTTTTGGTTCTCACATTTTGCAAAAAGAAACACAACTTTAGAACATGATTCTTGAGAAGAAAAAAAAAACTCTTGAGAAGACTAAGTTCTAGAGCATATGCTTGTAGTAAGTAGTTATGTAGTAAGGATTCTTCTTCCAATCAACATATACATATATATAAACTTTCCTTTTCAAGATGCTTATCCCCCACTTTCAAATTACTAATAAAAGTAAGATAGATTATCACCAATCATAAGATGGAATCATACTTCTATCCCCTTTTGATTTCATAGCTATAACTAGATGCATCTAATTAGTGGTTTCTAAGTCCTCCTGGTTAAAAGAAAATCTACAATATCTTTGTATACAAATCAAGTAATTGTATATTATGAACCAAAACGAATAATATCAATATCTATAACGTGGATAACTAGAAGTGGTGGTATTTATCTTTAAGTTGTCTAGATATCATGTGACTATTGACTAACATAAAGCATCTAGGTAAGCATTACTAGATTTTCATGTGGAGATAGAAATTTATGTACTAAAAAGGTTCACTTATTTTATGATATGCCTCGGTTTATAAAAGCATCTCAAACAACCATGTCATATATTTTTGAATAATAAAGTATGAAAATTCAAAATCTCTAAAAAGATTACATTCATCTCCGATAGCTACTCTATTTTAGCAATCATAACTTAACTATACTAATAAATATTCAATAAAATATTTCTCTCTTCTACACATTTAACTTCAATATATTTTATTGATGGGAAATGAATAAAATATTGTTCCTCTATGTTTTATAAAGTTTTAAAGACTTCTCTAAATTTAAAGATTTTTACAACCTCTTTCATCTTTTCTCTATTTTAGCATACAAGATAGCATAGCTGTTGAAGCAAAAAATTGCTAAAATCTTTCTTTCCTCCATTTTAGCATAGCTGTTTGAGACGCTCTAAGAATCTCATATCAACTAGACATAAACGATAATTCAGTGGAAGGGTATCCTAGGCTATGCTTTAGACTAATCCCGGGTAATTTATAACTCTATGACATGAGCCCCTGATAGTTCAGTGGCCACAATTGTTGCGTACGCCTGGATTCAAATCCTGAACAGATAGGATATTATACCATATCCCCCTAGGCCTCAACCAAGTTATTGTTTATGAATACATCGATTTTATAAACTTTAGTTCACATCCCTAAGTCAGCATGGGTGCACCCACAAATAGGTTTGAATTTTAGGCAGTAGTGTGGAGTGACCTATTCACATTGTCTCACCACTTTTAGTGTGTGCTACTTTTAACCAAAAATTATTTATAAATTTGTTTCAACCATGATCTTTTATGAAAGAAAAAGAAAACACATTTCTTTTTTAAATTTGTGACAAATGTTGTAAAAAGTTCACGTCCATCGTTCATTTATGAAGATAGACGCGTGAACTATCTTTTATGGTACTTAGGCTGTGTTTGGCAAATTAGCTGATAAGCTAGCTCTTGACTAATAAGCTAGCTAATAGTTGATAAACTAGCTTATGAAGAAATTATGTTTGGCAAAAACTAGTTTATGAGAATGTTAAATGACCAAAAAGGGTATCTTGGGGTACAATAGTTTAATATTAATAAGGTATAATTGGAAAAAACTACAAAAAGCTCCTGAAACGTTACTCCAACTAGCGTTTCAATAAGCTAGTTTATGGTCCATCCAAACATGTATTAACTTATGATTTAGCTTAAATTTGTCAAACACAGTCTTAGGTTGACGATAAATATACGGATTCTTAACCGAACTTTCCTCTATTTGAAATATCTTATTTTATATATGATGAGACTTTTAAAAGATATAATAAAGATGGATTAGAGTGCTCTCAAAGGTTTTTATTGTTACTAATTTATTATTATATCCAAATAATATTCATAAAACTAAGGTATGAACAAGACCATATGCACCCCAACCCAAATGGTTCATATGGGATCAATTTCCCATATAGCCTCACTTTTTTAAAACTAATATTCTTTTAAGAAAAATTATATTGCTTTAATGATATTTTAAGTTATGATTCATATCTTATAAAAGAACGAATAAAAATCAAATTTTAACGTGTATTTGAATAAAACAGAACCAAGCATTATATCCTATCCATCCACCATAAATGCATATGCACTTACGTATGCTAGTATTCGTTTTCACAACAAAAGATATCTTTATTCTAGCAGCCAATAAGATTAATCATAGAGGACTGTTCATTTATTAACCTTAAAAATTTTAGTATTCCATGAATCACCCGTTTTTTACGAGTATCTGGATTAGATAATATGGTAAAATATTCCTTACGAACATCGTCACAAAAAACAAGTGGTTCCATGTTTTAAAAATATTTAAGGTTACTAAATGAACATTGTCATGTAAATATTATATCGTACATGGTCAAAAAGTAAATTTAGATTATCTTATTATAATATTATTAAATGATGTGGCAAAGAAATGTTTACCTAAAAATGCCGAAGCATTTACGGGAGTTGATGTCTTCGAATGAACCTTTGCAAACCAGACGGGGACCACACCTGACCTCCCGATAACACAGATGTATCGAGCTTGTCCCAACATCGCTACCAACAACGACGTTAGTATCCCAAAGCTGGCCCCAATCCCGATAACGTTGGATACCCACTTCAACCCGTTTGAATTTCCGATAAAAGCACCTGTAAATGGTGATTCTGGATTTATCTGCGGAAAATAACTCTTGTTACTTAATTTATATAGTGAATTTTATTAAATTCCAAAAGTCTACAAGAAAAACTTTTCTGTTTAAAGATTATTTATTTTAATTATATCATATAAATCTTATTGACATAAGACTATAAAACCATAGGCCACATAATTAAATTAATTTCAAGTGTACCATAAATTGTGCAGGATTTACAAGTTAAATAAAGTTAAAAGAAGACAAATAGGCCAAGAAACAAAAATTAGTTGAGATAAGACAATTGTCCTTTTAGCAATCAGTTAAGGCAAAAGCCCTTTCAAGAAAACCATTTTCCATTATCTACAATACATTCTCCACACAAATAATATATATATATATATATATATATATATATA
>LUCG01142713.1:0-16148 GCA_001633085.1 Carthamus tinctorius
TATATATTATCTAGTACACAATTGGGGGATACAATAGTAAAATCATTATTGTATAGAAGGACAAAATACTATTTCGGGGTTGGGTTTCGGTGGTAAATTGAGTTAACATGAGAAGTGGTCATCAACCGTTGTATGCACATCAGGAGGATGAGATGCACCGGATCAATCCCTAAATCAAGCATGATTCATAGGTGGGCTTGAGACTAAAAGTAATCAAAGAATTCAGATCCACTTTTCACGTTTCTCACGTTAACTCAACTTCTCACAAGATCCTTTGCCTTCATCAGTTATTTTGTGTATAGTTTGCTTATAACATAACATGTAGAATATACATTTAGATATGATACAACAATTTTATTAAAAATAAAACATCAGACAAGGACCAGTTAAGATAAGGCAGCATCTACAGATGTAAACATGTTTGTAGGTATGCCAAAGGTAAAAAAACACAAGGTTGCCAGGCAAAAAAAAACCACCATTCAAACACTGAGAAATGATACAGGGGTAGAGGCAAAATGTTTTTTGGATAAGGTTAATCTAGACTTCGTCTAGGCTACATTCTTGGCAATTTGAAACTGAAATTAAATTCGGCCGTCTGAGACTAAGCCTGGCCACAAGATGCGCATAAAGGGATTCGAACCTGGGGTAAACCATCCACATCTCCCACAAAATGTTAGCATCACAACCCTAATAACAATTGCAAAATGGGGGAAAAAGTCAAGTAAATATTAGACAATTGTGCACAATAGTTATAATAATTGCCCAAAACAGAAACAACAAACCTAAAATATTTACATGGTCCAACGGTTTGCCTATAGTCGTGATCGTTGTTAACATTCTAATTTTCTTTGATGTTATTGTAATTTTAGTGAAATCATCGGTTCATTTTATGTAACCGAATTCACAAAAAATATGTAGTTATCAGGTCATGTGTAGCGCCCGCGGGTTCCAAGCTGGTATGGCCTTTCGGGCTTGGCGGGTCGGGGCAGGGTTGCGGTACGGGTGATGCGGGTGAAGCCGCATGGGTAACCCTTTGGGTTTCCAAACCCGAGCACACCCACCTCTCTCTCTCTCCCTCTCCCTCTCTCTCCCTCTCTCACGTACACACATCTATGAGTTAAGAACCTTCTTAACTTCTTAGTTACTTAANGGGTAGTGGTACTTCATTTTAGGGTAAAGAGAGTAGGAAAGAGAAAAAGTTGATGTGGCGCTAGGTGACATCAGGGTTTAGAGGGTTGTGGTACTCATGGTCTTAGTTAAATTATAACATTGGCTACAAGGTGTAGAATGCACACTTGTGTAATTTATAATTTACAACAACAATTATGGTAAAATCGAACAATTTTCAAATTTAAAATTGAACGATTGTACCATAATCGGTATTGAAAATATGAGATTATCCTCGAGTTGATTTCATGATAACCAGACAAATACGGATCAGAATACAACTAAAGAAAAGTGAGCTCTTACCTGATCTTACGGTTCTATCCAAGTTATTACTCGCTCTTTTTCAGATACTTTTTTGAATTCCTCCAAATTCCGATTTTAATAGTAAATATATTAAAGGCCAACTACATTTATACCAAGAAAATCAGATAGAACAAGCTAGAAACTCGATTGGTATAAGCTATATGAATTCCTTTTTTAAGACTTAAGATCACGTGAGAGTTGAGACCATGTTGTTTTCATAAGACCCATAAATTAATACTCCGTATAAATAACAGTTAACTATTATAACAAAAAATTGTGAATGGTACACCTTCACGGTGTTTTTTGTTGGAAAGGTTCGGTTGTTTTTCGTACCTTCACAATGTTCTTTTCAGTGTTGTTTAGTGGTCTGACGGATCTTCAAAAAAACAGACCGGTCTCACATGAACCAAACCCTTCGGTTTAAATTAGATTCCATATCTTAACATGTGTTTAAATTAGATTCCAATTATGTGTTTTAAATTATATTAGTTTGGACGCCTAATAGAACAAGTCAACATTGTTCTTAACACCAAGATTTGAGATCCATCGTAAAAGCCGGCACTCTTTTAACCTTCCTAATTGATACTTATACCACAATATAATCTTTTTCTTCCAACTTCCATAACCATTTTTCAGTATTCCAATCTTTAGCAAAATCCGAAATCGATCCGGTAACGAAATCATGGACCGGTTGATAAGTTTGGAGCCATCTAATGTGGTTGCAATACGGGTCGAAAAGGGTCAAAAGTGTTGCGGCAAGCTCACTTTGAGAAACGTTATGTACACCATGCCCGTGGCTTTCCGGCTTCAGCCAATGAACAAATCCCGGTACTCCGTCCGTCCACAGTCCGGGATCATATCTCCTCTCACCACCCTCACGGTGGAGATCACGTATGATTTGCCCCCGAATTCAAGCCTTCCCGAATCTTACCCGTATTGTGATGATTCGTTCTTGTTACATAGCGTGGTGGTTCCTGGTGCTGCGGTTAAGAACACTTACACGAACGATTCGGTCCCTAGTGATTGGTTTACTACTAAAAAGAAGCAGGTGTTTGTTGATAGTGGTATCAAGGTCATGTTCGTTGGCTCGATGGTGATGGCTAAGCTCGTTACCAACGGTTCGATGGACGAAATAAGAGACGTGTTGGAGAAGAGTGAACCATCTTGGAAGGCGGTAGACTCGGTTGATTCCGAGGGTCAGACTTTACTTCATTTGGCAATTGGTCAAGGTCGAGCCGACCTGGTTCAGGTGCTACTTGAGTTCGAGCCAGACGTAGAGGCTCGGACCCGAGTAGGATCAACCCCACTTGAGGCTGCATCAGCCTCAGGCGAGAGCTTGATTGTAGAGCTCTTACTGGCTCATCAAGCCACTATAGATCGGTTAGAAGCGTCGGCATGGGGTCCGATCCACCTTGCGGCTGGTGCAGGCCACGTTGACATTTTGAGGCTACTTTTGCTCAGAGGTGTCAACGTGGACGCACTAACAAAAGACGGGAATTCCGCTCTACACCTTGCGGTGGAGGAGCGGAGACGGGACTGCGCCCGGCTGCTGTTGGCCAGCGGTGTGAATCCTGACATCCGGAATTCCGGTAGAGACGAGACTCCGTTGCATATAGCTGTAGCGCTCGGGGACGATAAGATGGTTAAGCTTCTACTCCAAAAGGGAGCTAACAAAAACATCCGAAACCAATCCAGGAAAACCGCGTACGATGTCGCGGTCGAGCACGGACATACGCGGCTATTCGACGCACTCCGGCTCGGCGACAGCTTGTGTGAAGCTGCGAGAAAAGGCGAGATCAGGACCGTCAATCGGCTTCTCGATGATGGAGTCACCGTTAACGGGCAGGATCAACACGGATGGACCGTTTTACACCGTGCCTCGTTCAAGGGCCACACGGAAGTAGTCGAGATTCTGATGAAAAAGGGAGTCGATATCGATATCGATGCACGGGATGAAGATGGATACACTGCTCTCCACTGTGCTGTGGAATCTGGGCATGTTGATGTGCTTGAATTACTAGTGAAAAGAGGTGCAGATATTGAAGCAAGAACCAACAAGGGTGTGACTGCAATGCAAATCGCCGAGTCGCTGAATTACACCGAAATCGCAAGGGTTTTGAGTAAAACTACAACGGAATTTGCGAGTAAAACCGGTACCAGATATGGCAACGATATCGGATCAATGAAGAAGATCATGATAACTCGATCACGAGCAGTTCATGGTAGCTTTGATCAATCTGCTACACCATTGATTGTGATCTAATGAACTCAAATTCATTCTTCTTATGATTGATGAACCTTTTCTTCCACGCACAAAAATCCGTTTCTAGTTCGTAATTATTTTGATAGCAATAAACTCGAAACTGTTCATTCTTGTATTAATCCCCAAAGATTCATTGTTATATTGTTTGAGATCCAACATTTGTGGCTGTGTTTTGGCAAAAATAAGCTAGCTGATTAGTTAGCCTATAAGCTAGTACATGTTTAGATGGACCATAAGCTAGCTTATTGAAACGTCGGGTGGAGTAGCGTTTCAAAAGCTTTTTGTATCCTTTTCCAATTATACCCTTATTAATATTAATTATTATACCGTAAGATACCATTTTTGGTCATTTTACATACTCGTAAGCTAGTTTTTACCAAACATAATTTATTCATAAGCTAGCTTATTGGCTACTAGCTAGCTTATTAGTCTAACAGTTAGGTTACACCTAGTTTGCCAAACAGAAAACTTCCAAATGGAGGTCCGAAAGTTCTGATATCAACCCTAAGTGGCTAAGTTCTAATCAAACTCATAACGATATGGATTCTACACAAGCTTAACCCTAGAAAATTGAATTTGATAACATCTTTGGATAAGCTTTTTGAAAGAGAATAGTGATTTATTGGCTTCTCAAAAAGCCAATAAGTCAAAAAGTTTGTTTAGGTAACTAAAAAACACTTTTCAAATGTGTTTTTTTTAAGAAGGCTTCAAACGTGATTTTTAAGAAGTCATAATTTGTGACTTTTTAGAAGGGCTTTTGGCTTTTTGAGGAAAATTGACATAAAAGTTTCTTAAACAACTGATAAGCTAAGCAAAATACTCTCTTAAAAATCAACTTATTGACTTACTTACTTTTATCATCACAAAAGCTAAACCAAACATTTTTTTTATAAACTTCTTTTCCCATGTCCCATCACCATAAATCAATAAGCACTTGTGACCAAAAACACTTTCGGACGTCCAAAAGTTTATCCAAACACTGGGTCGATCTAGTTCAAAAATTAAACAGGATCTCCTTGTCTAAAACAGTTACTGAAATTAAAGCGATAATAGATGATGCAGAAACGTACCGAGCAGGTGGCTCGATTTACAGAATTCCAAACTTCCATTGAAATAAGTGAGGCATTTCATCGAACAGGTGGTGCGCAGATCAAATTCAGCTAAATGAGTACGATAAAATTAACCAGAGCGCTGCAAATTCCGACTTATATCGTTCATACTTACGATTCAAATCGCTTGATTCCGGTGATAACATGGAAAAAAAAGGTTTATGTTTCCCCAGGTATCAATATTTTGAGTCCAGTTTGTAAATTAATAGAAGTTGAAGGTTTAGTTTGTCAGTCTGCTAAAACTTGGGGGGAGGAAGAGGAGGGTACGGAAGTTTGGACGGATGCAAGTTGAGATCTGCGACCACGTTAACGTCGGCATCTTTGCCGTTAACGGTCTTGTGTCGGTGGTGACGGTGGTTACCTCGTATGCAATTAATTTAAAAGAAAAAAGTAAATATGTTAACGTCAATTTCATGAAATATTATTTTGTTTTAAGGGATTCTCTATAAATGCTCTTTCTTCTATGTCCTTGCAAAAGTCTTAAATTACTTCTATATCCTTATAAACTTTTAAATTACTTATATATCCTTTCAAACTTTTAAAATTATCATCTATATCCAAATCTCTACTTTAATAATTATTAAATCATTTAAATATCAATAACCATTATTATCAAATACGATTATTTATAAAATTACTATTTTACCCTTGTATTAAACTTCATCATCTTCAACCTACACCTACCATTGTATCAACGACACTTCATTAAAAGCTTCAAAATCTCTAAACCAAAAGAAACCATATTCTTTTTCAAAAATGTTAATTAAAATCCTAGTTTTGCATTCTTCTCATGTTTGCTGTTTAGTGGTTGTGAGATGTTTCCTTGGTTTTTATTCCTTTTAATTGGCAGCCTCTGTTCTCAAGCTTGGACCTTTCTGTCTTGGTTGTGGAGTTTTTTGGTACTTCCTGGTTTGGTTTAATAAAATTTCTCCTTGCATTTCAAAAAATATATATTCCTAGATGATAAATCAAAAATAGAAAACCATAAATTGATGCCTTTCTCTCTCTCTCTCTCTCTCTCTCTCTCTCTGCAAAAATCAAAAACCCTAAAAATGTGTTCTCTTCCTGTAAAATAAAAACCTGAACCATGAAACTTGAACCGACGAGAAGGAGATGCAGATGTCGACACCGGAGATGGAGGTGTCGACGCCAGAAACCCAGAGATGAAGATGTCGACGCCAGAAATGAAGGTGTCGACGCCGTAGGATGCCGGAGACGGGGTGCCGGCGCTAGAGAAAGAAGAATGCAGAACCGATAGAAATCAGATCTGAGAAAGAAGAACTCGGATGAAGATTTCTAGAAGATTTCTGAACGAAGAACTCATGTCGATTGAAGATTTCTGGAAGCAGATGGTGATGAATCTGGACACATAGTCAGATCTGCTTCTTGATGAACCCATTAGATCTGCTTCTTGATGTTCTTTAGAATCGTGAGCCCCTGCTTGCTACTGTTTGTTGTATTGTGTAATCCGGTGGTTTTTGGTTGAATAAAAGCTGAAGATTTTTTGTATGTTAATGATGAATTTGGGTTTGATGTTTCTTTGTTCTTTTGAGGCCTGATTGTTACTGTTTGTTAATGGTTGTATATTGTGTAAATGGGTCTTGATGTTTCTTTGCTCTTCAAAAAAATATATAATTGATTATATTTGGGTTTAGTTAATATAAGGGTAAAATAGTAATTTTATAAATAATTAAATTTATAACAATGATTATTAATATTTAAATCATTTAATAATTATTAAAATAAAGATTTGGATATAAATGATAATTTTAAAAGTTTGAAAGGATATATAAGTAATTTAGAAGTTTACAAGGATATAGAAGTAATTTAAAACTTTTGTAAGGACATAGAAGAAATTCTCCCCTTTTTTTAAAGGGTATTTTAGACCACGGCCTAAACTAATTTCGACAATGCTTGACTGCTAGACATGTAGTTCTGAGAGAATTTTCAGTGACCACAAGTTTGTTAACGTCTGAATTCAAACCCTGGATAGATGACTTACAAGCTACATTCCCCGCAAACCTTAACCAATATGCTACAAGTCTTATGGCTTTGTATAAATGCTCTTCTAGGGTTCCGATCTAAACAAAATCACAACTAAAAACCAATTATCTGTTGGTTAAAGTTATTAATATTTAATAGTTTTGTGATCGTATATTTAGGCTGTGTTTGGCAAAAATAAGCTAGCTGATAAGCTAGCTTATAAGCTAGTCCATCCAAACATGTACCAGAAGCTAGCTTTTTGAAACGCTACTTTGAGTAGCTTATGAGGAGCTTTTTGTAGCTTTTTCCAATTATACCCTTATTAATATTAATTATTAAATTCAAAGATACCCTTTTTGGTCATTTTACATACTCATAAGCTAGTTTTGCTAAACATAATTTGTTCATAAGCTTAGCTTATCAGCTACTAGCAAGCTTATCAATCAACAGCTAGCTTATCAGCTACCAGCTAGCTTATAAGCTATTCCATCCAAACATAGCCTTATTTTAATGATCAAATTTTATAGTAACTAATTTTCTAATTATTTTGATCAAAAGTAATTATATAAATCACCTTCGAGATCAATTGTTTGAATTTCATATGTCAATAATTGGTTAAACAAATATTTAACACAATCTAAATATCGTAATATGAAAAGCCTAGAAGTATATTATATCGGGATGTCAATATTCATAGTTGTTGGATTGCAAATAAACTTTGGTTTTATTTAACTTAAAGATATAGAAAGCAAAATACCGATTTTTTATGTTTGGAGAAAAAAAATGGCTGTAGCTACGGTTTTGCACTGGTCCAAAGCAAGGTCACTTACGAACTTTTATAAATATTTTAAAACTGAAAACTAGTTTCTAAAAATATATAAATAGTTTAGTTGATCCAACTAGGTTTAGGTGGTTTCTTTTGTTCTACTATTTGTACAAATGTACCAAATTTTACCAACTCAGAGTTAAATTGTTAAGTTCATGATATGTTCTTGTCGGTCCTCATACCCATGATCTATACGTTTTCATGTTCTCAATTCATCATGTGATCGGCTTAAATTATCATTGCTCGGTTAGTCTTCTTTTAGTACAAGGACATATTTGAAACTACAAATTAATAACGAAGCTCTTTTTACCCTAGCCCATTAAAATTTGTCACAACATTTTGGTATTGATGCTTTATTGTTCGTTTAGATCAATTTAATGTTGAACTACTCTCATTTACAAAATAACTATTCAAGTTCAATATAAATGTAAACATAGTTTATTTTGGGTGGGGGTTTGTAAAATCAACTTGTTTTTGTGACACCAATGTTCAATTGAAGCACATTATTACACTTGAATCTTGACAACAAAACATTATATAAAAAGACAATCTAAAATATGAAAATCTAGTCTCAGGGAACTCATAAAAACAGTTTAGTGTAAATAAACATTGGTTATAGAATGTTGGTATGCAAATAAAGTTTATATCATTATACGTTATCTATATATCGAGTTTCTTTTTCTAAAAAACGTATAAGATAATAAGACCCAAATTGTAATAGAATACAACTTACACTAAATGTCTAGATGTGGACGTAGAGTGATTCAACCTATGAGGATCCTAGTTTCATCTACCTAATCCACCAACCCTCTAAAAATAAAAAATATATTTTTTTTGAGTAAATTTTTTTATCATTTGGGTTTATAAAATTTTTGTTCTCAATCTTTGGTGTTCATCAATAATGGTTTTCGTTGATATAATTATTTGTTTCAATTTTCACCTCTAATCTTGGTGTGGTTCCTATTTCCGTTATTAAAATGCATGTTTAGTCAAGTCATTATACCCTCTTCATATGGATAACCAAAAATATCATAGAATCATAAAAACCATTTTTACATGTATTATAATATTATCTCACATGGAAAATATTGCATTTGAGATGTAAAATATTATTTTATACATGAAACGTACCTGATGTTATGCGTACAATCATATAAATGTTCTTCAACAAATTCTCTAACATGAAAGATGAGGATTTTAGGAATTTTGGATATTTTTTTGCTCCATCGAATTCTTCAATATTTTCTCCAAAATGGAGAGAGTATGACCGAGAGTTCCAAATTTCCTAAATTTTAAAACTCCCTAAAAGTAATTACAATGCGAGAAATAATTTTTAATATATTTCCATATTTTAATATTATAATTAATATTATAAACTACAAAATTAGATTTTAACTTTTATTTTTAATATCAGTAATTTTGAATAATTTATTAAAGATGTTCTACAAATTATTTGGACATAAAATGCACTTTATTTTCTATGAAACTAGCAAACCTTTATGATAATTTGTTGTATTTTAAAAGACCAAAACAATTCGATGTATTTATTATAAGAAATTATATTTCTTTCTACTTTATTAACTTATTTGATTAGTTGACAAGTGTTAAATTTAAGAATGATATGAAGAAAGACAATTAGTACATTAGACATGTTAAAATAATTAAGTGAGTAAGAAGATGAGTAGGTTAAAAGCATTTCCAACAGTTTCCCTATAATTTCTCCAAAATAGAAAATCAAAACTCAAAATCTCTAAAAAAGATTGCATCCATCTCCAATAGTTTTTCCATTTTAGAGAAATCAACATCAACTATTATAATAAAATATTCCACTTTACCTATTAAAAAATATTTTTTTCTTTATATTTATATTTTCAAGATTTCTTATTGGTTCTTTCAAATAGTAATCATTTTTGAGGTTATCTTCATATTTGGAGAAAAACTTCTTCTCTTTCCTAGTTTCTACATTTTGGAGAAAAATGAAAAAACTGTTGGAGCATAATTTAGGCTTAAATATTTATTTTTCTGATTTTTCTATTTTAAAGAAGGTGTTGGAGATGAGAAGGGTAGGAAAAAATATAATTAATTTCCTAATTTATTATTTGAAATACGGAGGCCAAATTACCAAGTTACGATGCTCCTTCGAATATCAAGCACAGCCGCATACAGAGAGGCGCGTGCCACGACGGCTTCCCATTTTTATATTTCATTTCATTTTTAGTATGTTTTTGTAATTTAAAACTGTTAATAAAAAATATTTTATGAATTTTGTTATTTCTCCTAATTTTGATTAAAAATGAGAAGCCTTTCGTTACTGATTTTTCAAAACTGAATAATTTTATTACCTTAATGTAAAACCTTCTATGTTGAAATAAATATTTAAGAAGTATTTTGATAGATTAATAGTGTTGGATGCATTTTCTGTATAATGTTTATTACTTAGCTAGCTAAGAGCATCTCTAATGGGAAGGAAATACCTATCATTCTACTAGGGGTGGCAATTGGCGGGTTGGAGGGTCAGAAACCTCAACCCTGACACGACCCATTTAGCTAATCGTGTCGAGTTCTTCAACCCTTACCCATAAAGGGTCATGTCGTGGGTCGTGTCACGGGTTGACGGGTCAGTGGCGAGTTGGTGGGTCATAAACGGGTTGACGGGTCAAAGTTCATACTACATACAATTCAAATAAAAACAAAGTCCCGATACAATTAAGTTCAAAAGCAACCAAATACAATTAAGTTCAAAAGCAACCAAATACAACCAAGTTCAAAGGCAACCACATACAACCAAGTTCCAAGTTCAAATAAAACAAGTTTAAAGTTGAAAATACAAATAAACATAGAGTTTATTAGAATTCGTAGCCTCCCTTTTGTCTTCATGAATGTTCATATCCATTAGACGACCTAGGGTTATTATAAACTAGGATTATTGATTTTTGTAGTTTTTTATTATTATAAAAAAATATATATAAAATAATTAATTTAAATATAAACGGGTTCGCGGGTCAACCCACCAACCCGGCGGGTCAACCCGTGAAATTTGGTGGGTTGGTGTGCCAAAAACCTCAACCCAAACCCATTTATTTTCGTGTCGTGTCGTGTTGGGTTGGTGGGTTGTGTCGGAAATTGCCAGCCCTCTTACCTCGTCAGCATTTTACCCTCTCTCTCTCTCTCTCTCTCTCTCTCTCTCTTCCATTATTCTATCCCTACGAAATCCTGACGGCGGTCACTATTCCACCCCTGCATCTGTCGGGGTAGACATGCTGGCAGGCTCTCAAATTACATCCCGTAGGGGGTGAGGGGTGGTGTTCACCATTCCACCCCTAATAACTATACTAAAATAGATGTTTTTTGGAAACTTGAAGTAAAATTTTGCTCCAACAACTATGTTATTACTTAGTCAACCTTCTATAATGTTTATTAGTTAGTTGGTTTTCTATGTGGTACTCATGGCCTAACACATCCTTTCAACCCTCTATAATTTTTTTAATATTTTATATATAAATACGAGGAGAGAGAAAGAGAAAGAGTGGGAAAGAGAGAGAAAGAGTGGGAAGCCAGCGACTTCATGAAACCGCTCCCGAAACCACTTCTGAAACCGTTGGAAGTCGTAGCATGGGAGGGTTGAGCCCGCCGAGCCCACCACGAAACCAATTGTGTGCTATGCTTGGCCTTATATTGTATGCTAAAATAGGGGGAAAAAATAAGAATGTAGAAATCTCTAAATTTGAAGACATATTAAAACTCTAATATTTAATTATTTTTCACCAATATGATACCTTTAAATAAATGTTTAATAGAGAAAAACAATATTTTATTAAATATATTGAATATTTAGTAATATAATTAATGGTAAAATTGTTAAAATAAATTATTGCTAGACGATTCAGAGACTACCTCTTAATAAAATGAAAAGTTTTGATAAACGGTACATATACGACACAGGATTAGATAAACATTTTACCATAAAGTAAACACTTTAATAAGAATACATGCTCATATATCATGTTACAAAAACCACATATTACACCATGACGCCTCTCAAGCTTAACGTGGAGTGAGACATGGGCCGTGTTTGGCAAAAATAAGCTAGCTTATAAGCTAGTACATGTCTGGATAAACCATAATCTAGCTTATTGAAACGCTAGTCAGAGTAATTTTTGGTAGCCTTTTCCAATTATACCCTTATTAATATTAATTATTATACTCTAAAACACCTTTATTGGTTATTTTACATACTCATAAGTTAGTTTTTATCAAACATAATTTACTCATAAGCTAGCTTAACAACTATTAACTAACTTATCAGTTAACAACCAGCTTATCAATTATTAGTTTATTAGCTTGACTTATTACCAAACACACCCATCATCCTTGAACCACAGTGTCTATCATGAAAGTGAATTTTTCTTTTATGTGTCGCAGGTGGGACCATGTGATTGGTTGAGAAATTACTGGAGTTTTTTATGTAATTTTTATTCAACTTATTATTTTATGGAAATTATGAAAAAATATCAAGCGCGTGAGGGGGGGAGTCAGCAAACACCAAATGGTTAATTGTGATCAGATCTACCCAGTCACCATCTCACCCACCCCCCCTCTTCAGCACCTGTATCTGTATAAATTAAGCCCACCTCCCTCCTCTCCAACTCGTCTCCACCATTCTTCTCTCTTCTCTATCTCCGGAACAACGAACCAATCCGTCTCTCCTTTGAGACCTCCTTTGATTCGGACCTTCCGTTTTTCTCTCCATCTTACAGGTACTCCACTGATTTCGACTTCAATTTCCATTTGCACAATGTTATCTTCAAACTGCTCATTTGATTCCTTAACGAGATTTTCTGCATCTAATCATACCTAGATTTGTAGTAATCACTCTGTTTATGCTGCTAATTGAACATCTTTTTTTGCAAAAATGGAGTTAGATCTAGAGGTATACACGTCTGTGATCGGTTAATTGAACATCTTTTTCTGTGTATTATGTTTGTTGTGCGTAGTGATGTAGCACACTCAACTTGGACATTGAAATGCGCTTCTTCAACCACTTTGCGATAGTTTAGCTAAATAGATGTGGATTTTGGGGTAGTAAAGGTGTAAAACAGTGATTAAGGTTACGGGATCTAGTAAAGTAGTAATTGAATCGTTTATGTATGTTGCGGAACTTATTTGAATCGAATTAGTTGAAGACAAGGATGAGATCTGGTGTTTCTAGGGCTTAGGGAACTGCAGATCTGCTTTTGCATGTGAGTTTTTTCGTTTAGATCTAATCTTATATCAAAATAAGTTTCTCGGTTGAATGATTTCGTTTGCTTCAGTAAGATTCTGCTTAATTACAATCTGCTTCAGATTTCTAGAGTGAAACATGGATTCAATCAACGATTTAGATTTAGTATGGACGATTGATGAGATTGATTTAGTTGGATCGAAGTCAGGTTTACTAGAAAATAGCACCTAATCCTATATTTCAGTCAAAATGCCGGCTTAGATTAAGAGTATTTGAACAAGTGACCATGCACGAAGTTTTCTTTTCTATTATAAATCTGTAATGTTTGTAAAGTAAACAAGTAGCTTTTAGTGTTGCTTAATAAACAACTAGTTTTTCGGGGTTGGTGGGTTGGTGAAGGGATCTTGTTTATAAAATAAAAAACCCCGAATCCATTTTTGCAAATAAATAATTTTAATTTCTCTGCAAGTTCTGTGAACATGTATACCGTACACATTTAGTCTAGTGAGTTGATGATGGCCTCCTGTGTATAAATTTGGCTGTAAGGCTCTGCATGACAACATTCTAGTTAGATCCAAACCGATCTATTCTTGAGGTATACGATATAGGTGAAGTTTAGCAAAAAAGAAATCAATAGTAATTTGGATTTGTTGTGGTGGATTTTAAATTGAGTTGCTATTTATTCTTCTATTAACTTGTTTGAGTTGTGGTTGAGCAGAGCAATGGCATCTCACATCGTCGGTTATCCCCGTATGGGCCCCAAGAGAGAGCTGAAATTCGCTCTTGAATCCTTCTGGGATGGCAAGAGCAGTGCTGAGGATTTGCAGAATGTGTCTGCTGAACTCAGATCATCCATCTGGAAACAGATGTCTGATGTGGGCATCAAGTACATCCCCAGCAACACTTTCTCTTACTATGACCAAGTTCTTGACACCACTACCATGCTCGGTGCCGTCCCCCCAAGATACAACTGGAACGGTGGTGAAATTGGTTTCGACACTTACTTCTCAATGGCCAGAGGAAATGCCTCTGTCCCTGCTATGGAAATGACCAAGTGGTTCGACACCAACTAGTAAGTTGGATAGATCCCCCTCAGTTTCTGGATCTTATTCCTTTTTGCGTTGATAATGTTGCATATGATACTATGGATGAATGACTTTTGTGTTCTTGATATACAGCCATTTCATCGTCCCAGAGTTGGGCCCTGATGTGAAATTCTCTTATGCTTCCCACAAGGCTGTGAACGAATACAAGGAGGCCAAGGCTGTATGTGTTCTTGATCTGCTATTAAGAATTTAGATTTTTCTGCTAGAGATCGAGGAATCTGTGTGTGTGGGTTGTTAATAGTTTTTTTCTTTATGCAGCTTGGAGTCGATACCATCCCCGTCTTTGTTGGCCCAGTCAGCTACCTATTGCTATCCAAGCCTGCAAAGGGTGTTGAGAAAACTTTTGATCTTCTATCCCTTCTTGACAAGATCCTTCCAGTCTACAAGTATGTCTTTTGTTTTCTTAATTTATAATCTTTAAAATAAAGTATGCCCTTGGCCGCACCATAACAAGAATGTATCTTGCAGGGAAGTTATTGCCGAGTTGAAGGCAGCTGGTGCTACCTGGATCCAGTTTGATGAGGCTACCCTTGTGAAGGATCTTGAGCCCCACCAATTGCAAGCTTTCACCAAGGCTTATGCTGAGCTAGAATCAACTTGCTCTGGTCTTAATGTCCTTGTTGCAACCTACTTCGCCGATATCCCTGCCGAAGCATTCAAAACCCTAACCACCTTGCCCGGAGTTACAGGTTACACCTTCGATTTGGTTCGTGGTGAGAAGACTCTTGATTTAATCAAGACCAGCTTCCCCTCAGGCAAATACCTGTTTGCTGGAGTTGTTGATGGAAGGAACATCTGGGCTAATGACCTTGCTGGATCTCTCAGTGTCCTCGAGTCTCTTGAGGCCATTGTTGGCAAAGGTAGTTTTTTTCTTCCATATAAATACACAAGTATATATTTATTACTACAAAGTTTTTGTGCCAAATGGTTTAATTATTTCTAATATAAAACGCGGCTTGTGCAGATAAACTTGTTGTGTCAACCTCTTCCTCACTCCTACACACCGCTGTGGATCTTGTAAATGAGACCAAGTTGGATGACGAAATCAAATCCTGGTTGGCATTTGCTGCTCAAAAGGTGGTTGAAGTTAATGCTTTGGCCAAGGCTCTGGCTGGTCACAAGGATGAGGTACGTTATTGGTTGTTTGTTGTTTGTTTATCAATCTAGTGTTCAACGAAGGGACAAGCGTGACTGACTTATTCTGTTCTTCTTCAGGCATTCTTTGCAGCTAATGCTGCTGCTCAGGCCTCAAGGAAGTGCTCCCCAAGAGTGAACAATGAAGCCGTCCAGAAGGCTGTAAGTGACATATATCCTTATTATGTTATTTGTCATTGTTTTTCATGACCCGACTGGCTGTGGCATTGCAGCAATATAAATCATACATGCTTTATTTAGTTGTTTTTTCTTTCACAAAGTACACATTTTGTAATCTAGCCCATTTATCTTGCACAATGCAAAATTGCCAACTTTTTGACATTTACTTGTTGCTTTCTTAGGCTGCTGCTTTGAGGGGTTCTGACCACCGTCGTGCCACCAATGTGAGTGCCCGTTTGGATGCCCAGCAGAAGAAACTCAACCTTCCCATCCTCCCCACCACCACCATTGGTTCTTTCCCACAAACCATTGAGCTCAGGAGAGTTCGTCGTGAGTACAAGGCAAAGAAGTGAGCATAAATCCATGTTTTACTTAATTGATTATAATGTGTTGTGTGGTTTGAGCGTTTGTTCTCACAAATGATGCCTGTATAGGATCTCTGAGGAAGAGTATGTTAAGGCCATCAAGGAGGAGATCTTTAAAGTTGTCCAACTACAGGAGGAGCTTGACATTGATGTTCTCGTCCATGGAGAGCCAGAGGTATGACATTCAACTGTAGTTCGTTTTTTTTTCTTTGAATGAAAAGAAGAGGCTAAAACTAGTTTCTTTATTGCAGAGGAACGACATGGTTGAGTACTTTGGTGAGCAATTGTCTGGTTTTGCCTTCACTGCTAACGGATGGGTGCAATCTTATGGATCACGATGTGTGAAGCCACCAATCATCTATGGTGATGTCAGCAGGCCCAAGGCCATGACCGTCTTCTGGTCCACCATGGCTCAAGAGATGACCAAACGCCCAATGAAGGGTATGCTCACCGGGCCAGTCACCATCCTCAACTGGTCCTTTGTTCGTAAT
>LUCG01142809.1:0-14021 GCA_001633085.1 Carthamus tinctorius
ACCATAGGTCCTACTTTCAAAGATTTCAATAAACCACAGGGACCAAAATTAGAGTTTACTCTTATAAATATGACTTAAAATTAGGAAACAAAATGTAATCACATATTTATTAGACTAGATGAACGACTATATAAGAGTAAATTACGGATTTGGTTCCTGTGGTTTTCAAAAATTTATGACTACGGTCCCCAAACTCGAAAAATTATGCACTACTAGGGCCCCTCAATTTTGCATTACTATGATCCCTGAATCAAACAACCGTTAATAACCTTCGTTAACTCACGGGCATTTCAATGATTTATAACTCTCTTTTTATTGAGTGTTTTTTCTATCATTTGATTAATTAAATGTTCATCTTCAACATATGAACTAGTAAGTTCAAAGAAAAAATGATAAGAAGATGTTAAAGCTATTTTTAAATAACTAAAATAATTAATTTATCTAATTATAATCTTTCGAAAATTCACAAAATGTCAACATATTCACAAAATGTCAACATATATGGATTGTTATGTAAATAAAAACTAATAGTAACTAAAGCAAATGGTTTTTAATTATTTTGACTATTGAAGCTAATAAAATAAATAGACTGGTCTAAATCTTTCATCTTTCTATCAAACTAAAGATTTCTTAGTACCTTAAATAACCACAATCATACCATACTTTAAAATCTTTAAGATACTTAAATTTTATATAAATTTGTTGGTTTTTATTCTATATTGTTAACTGTTTTGCTTACAGAAAAATGGACAAAATAAGTCATCTTTTAATGAGTTTGGAGCTAATGTCGGCAAAATATATAAGCTAACATCGTTAGTTTAGAGGATCCATCAAGAGTAGCTAATCCTTATGAATTTCCAAAGATATCTCAACCTCCCCTCAAATATCAACCTTTCATTGTTAATCTTTCATCTCTTTACTAATATAAGATTATGAGATAACCAAACTCAACCACAATTCAAGAAATGAGAAATATTTGTTTCCTTAGGACGTCACCTTATTATATGTATACAAAGATTTTTTTTGTTATGTATCATTAACTCTTTTGCTTAAAGAATTGGACAAAATAAGCCAACGCATGAGTTTGGAGCTAGTGTCAGCCAAAATGAGTCAACAACGTTAGTTTAGAAGATCCACCAAGAGTAGTCAATCTTCATGAGTTTATACAAAGGTATATCAACCTCCCTTCATATACCAACCATTCATTGTTAATCTTTCATCTCTCTGTCAAATGTGGGATACACCAAACTCAACCCAGTTCAAGGATTGAGAAATATTAGTTTCTTAGGATGTCACCTCATTCTTTGTGGGTTTTAGTTTAATATATATAATAATTTATCTTTTATTTTGTGTTGTTAATTTTTTTGCTTAAAGAGAATTGGACAAAATAAGCCAACTCATGAGTTTGGAGCTAATGTCAGGCAAAATGAGCCAACAACGTTAGTTTAGAGGATCCACCAAGAGTAGCCAACCCTTATGAGTTTCTACGAAGGTGTCTCAACCTCCCTTCATATACCAACGATTCATTGTTGATCTTTCATTTCCCAATGAGATACACCAAACTAAACCACAATTCAAGAAGTGAGAAATGTTTTTCTCCTTAGGATATCACCTCATTTTTTGTGGGTTTTGCTTTAATACATATAAAAAAACTTATTTTTCATTTTTTATCGTTAACTTTTTTGCTTAGAGAGATTGGACAAAATAAACCAACTCATATGTATCAATACTTTCTTTGTGGGTTTTACTTTAATATGTATAAAAATTTGGTTTGTCTACTATCATATATTCAAGTTAGGTATATTGGGTTATTTGATTTGGAGACGGATCCAATAATTTTTTTGACAGTTACATCATTTGATCATAAAACCAACAAATCAAAACAATAAATCAAAACCCATCAAGATTTAAATCAAACAGTAAACAAAAACGAATAGAACTTCACATAAATATGTTAAATTGTCTCCTATCGAGCGTAGTCGGCAGCAAAATGGCGGAATCCATTCTCAAACCTCCGATTGACCGCAAATATTTGTTTTTTTCCAACATCCTTGGAGCTTGAGATGCCGTAGAATCTTTGCTCGAAGAATGTTTGCTCCACTTAAACGATGACCTGATGTTTTGCATTAACGGAACAAAAAGCTACGCTTTGATGATGACTTGCTAGTTGTTGTGCTCGTGAGCTGCTCTTTAGGATTACCCATCGGTCGGCCTTTGGCTAAAACAATAGGCCCATGTAGTTCGGATTGAAAATGCCGGGCAATTCATCAAGCTATTGTCATCTTTCATCAGGTGAAGAGAATCGACGATGCTCCCTTTCCTTTGTAATACTTCATTAGGTTCGGGGTAGTTGGGAAGTTCTAGTCGGGGTCATTCGTGAAGATCTCGGTGTGCGTGTATGTCAAGATTTTCAAACGTAAAATATATAAAAAAATCAAACGCACCTTTACACATGCAATTTCTTGTTAAACGGTTATATCCAACAATTTCTTGTAGTGTTTACTACTACCATATCAGTAAAAAAAGTATTGATATAGCATTAGCAATTACTTTAAAATCAAATTTCTACTACGAGATTATAATTACAACCATCAGAATTTATAATTAATCAATTATGTCTTGATTTAAAAAATCCATAAAAAACAATTAACGTAAATGGTGTTAAATTTTCTTAACGAAATTAATAAACAAAATGTCAACGGGGATGGGCTTGGAGCTAGACTAGACCTAATTATTCAATCAAAAGTTCGAAATAAAAAATATGAAATAGAAAATCATATTTTATAAATTGTACTTTTAATTAAACTATTTATATTATAATTTTTAAAATGAATAAGTTATTAGAGATAAATGTATTCTTTTTTGCAAATCTTAGATTTTTATTTCTTCATTTTGAATAATTTGTCGGAGATGTTTGTAGCAAACTATTATATTCATGGTTTGCTTCTCACATAATGTTTTTGAGTCTTAGCGTAAGTTAATATGAGGCAAGCGGACACTCATAGATCCACTAACTTTTATGGTTGAAAGCACACTATGGGGTGTTGGAAACAATTTCGAAACTGAACGATTCATCTAAACAAAAATAGTTTCGGGTTATTCGTTCTCGCCTTACAAGGCTTGTTAAATTGAATAAAAATAACTTATTTGCTTCACTTTTTGGTTAATTTTTAAGGTTTCAGTTAAACTGAGACATCTATACTATATATTAAAAGAATGTTTTCGCTAACATCATCAATACGAAATTGAGTCATTTCATTGGCCAATTAAAGAAAATACATCAATTGATGATGTCATCATGTATTTCAAACCTAAATTTTTTCATTAATTTATTAATTCCCACTTTACAATTTACATTTTTTATCTTTATAATTATTTGATTAAATTACTTTTTATCCCTTAGTTTTTCATTTTTCACTTTACATTGTTATCATATTAACGTAAATAATATATATGAATTAAAATGTATTAAAATCTTTGTTTTTCTTTGCAATAAATTACACCATTATAATCGTCTCGACGATACCTTCAAAATGAGTCTAATATTGAGTATTTTTTTAATTATATCATGATAATCGTTTCGTAAATATCTTCGAAATGAACACAATATTGAATATTTTCTGATGCAATCCATTCTGTTATATAAAGATTATATATTTTTTTTTTGGAATTTCAAAAATCAAGATTCAATTTTTCAAAATACACCCTTATCTATAATATATATATATATANATATTATTATAGTATTGCATAAAGAGACTATTATAGTTAATTTCAAGAATTCTTGAAAATTTAAAATTTTCATCTTTTTAATTTTCAAATATTTTTAGCAACTATTTCAAGAATTGTTGAAATATTTTTTTAACAAATTATATCATTAGATAATCATCAAATCAAAACCTTCAAAATCACTATCAAACGAATCTTTTTCAAGATTTTTATCAGTTGGCCTTAAATTTTATACATAAAATTCAATTATTTATGTATAATTTAAATATTTAATATGATCAAATAATTGATACATATTTCGTGTTGCAATGCGCGCGGGTACGTATCTAGTTATAGTATTTATACTTTTGTTCATATATATATATATATATAGGGTGAGGTTTAAATGGAAAATCAAATCTGATTACGAACGTGAGGACCGCTGAGATCGCACCACGTGGCATAGTCACTCAGAATAATCATGTATTATTTAGAGTGAACAACACAACATTCAGTGTTATTTAGAGTGAATAATACAACAGTATTATTCACTCTGAATAACATTGAATTTCGTGTCATTCACTCTGAATAATACATGATTATTCAGAGTGAATATGCCACGTGACATGATCTCAACGGTCTTCACGTTCACAATCAGATTTGAGTTTCTATTTAAACTTTTGTCTATATATATAGCGAGAAAAAGGGGGGGGGGATACTTTTGTTAACCAAGTATTTAGTATTAACTTTCTTAACCCATCTCAACCATTTAATCTATTTGTATATTACTCATATTCTTTTAATTATTTTAAAATTGAAATACACGTGTTTAGGTGTGCTTCGCTTGTAAACAAGGTTATAATTGTCAAACCCCTACTACATATAATTAGGAAAGGATGTGAACTCCCACATTTCACGACAACAAAGAGGAGAAAGAAACTTGTACCCATTTTCGTGAAATCGTTCCTCATTTAAATCAATATCATGATCATCCAAATCGACAGTGAATTTCAAAAATAAAAACGACAATGACTCAACACATAATTGTTTTAATTAATGGAAAGAAATATGTGTTTTTCATGTGTTTTCACCATAGTTACAATTTCGGTTTGATTTCACTGAACTAACATATAGTGAAAGATTTATTTGTTAATTTACAGTTTATATGTGAATTTTGCCATATATTGTTCCTTTGGGGTGAAAAATATGTTGTGTCCATATGTGCATCTTACAATATATAGTACAATTGTTCGAATAAGATTAGTGAAGTATGCATATGTGCATTTCTTTTTATGTGAATATGTGGTTATAAACAATTCACATAAGAAATGTGCATTGTGCATTTATACATATGTTTATTTATTAGGAGCCTTAAGGCTTTTATTTATAAAAAAATGTAGGCAATGAAAGAAAATTATTATGTTGGGGTCCTCTACCCCCTACTCCATCGCTTAAGTCCGCCCCGAGGACGAAAATACAGGATGACTATGGTGGTACGTGTTACCTTATTGTCTCTCATTTCTAAGCTAAAACTTTTTAGATTCGTCAAATATACAACCCCATATTATTCCAAAAGGTATAACTTCATAAGATACCATCGTATAGAAAAATTTCCGAATCCGTTATAAACCTTATGTACGAAAAGAAAAAACTCCATCGGATTTTCTTTAAAATATAATACTTCAAGTTGATCTTTGTAAAAGCAAATGATGGTCAGCTCAGTTAGTCTGATGCATGGGTTATAGTTTTCATATGGTGAAGGTCAGGAGTCCGACTCCTACTGGAGTCCATTGTGGGGGATTTTCCCTGAACGGGTGCCGGGTTCGAATCCCAGCTGATGCCTTGAAGCCCTTTAAATGGAAACTGGATGGCTAGGCTCCTTGAAGAGGTTTCGAATTCGGGTTATCGTGACTTGGTACCATGGTGGCACGATGATACTTTATTACACCAACATTTCGTTCAAAAAAGAGTTGATCTTTATAAAAGAAAACATAAATAATAACAATATTTTTTGTTTTATTTACATAACGTAGAAAAATAAGACATTTTCAAGTATAACTAGATTTCCACTTAATATTTTTTAATTCTTTAATTCACTCGTTTATTGTAACGCCCATTTAAAAATGCTTGCAATAAAGTATACATTATATATTACCTTAAAAAGAGAATATTTTCAACTAGTGTCTCTTGGCCAATATTTTCAATAATTGTAGTTGTTTAATATATTTAAAAGTTTAATATAAAGTTATAAAAGAAAAGGAAAAAGAAAACTGAACAAATTGATTGAAAACAAAGGATGTTCATCTAAACCGTCAAATCGTATAAATTTCGCAAACCGCATGGTTTAAGGCTTCGTTTTACATTTGCATTTTGATCAGATCGCATTTTACGGTATTTTTTGTGGTTTTGAATAATCAAATGTTGTTTAAATCGTACTACATTGCGTAGTTATACACTTTTCAAAAGAAAAAAAAATCCAAGTTCGGTTTCCATATCCAAAATCCGGTCAGATTTTTGGTTCACCCACTTGAACCTGCCCTAGTTCAATCATCAAAATCCGAATAACCCGAACCAAATAAACCAAAACCCGACACAAAACGAACAAATTAGTTACACCCAAACAACAATTGCTTGTTTATTATCATACATCAGTAACTCGGTATCACTGTAATCAATCAATATGTAAATCACTCCTTTTACCCCAAAAAAAAAAGATCGAAAATCAAAACAAAGAAATCAAAACCCACCAAGATTTAAAATCAAACGGTAAACAAAAACCAATAAAAATTCACACAAATCTGTTAAACGGTCTCCTCCCGACCGTAGCCGGCATCGAAATGGCGGAATCCATGCTCAAATCTCCGATCGACCTTGGAGACTTGTGTTTCTCCAAAACCCTTGGAGCCTGAACCTCCGCAGTAGAATCTTTGCTCGACGACCGCTTGTTCCACTTGAACGACGACCCGATGTTTTGCGTTAGCGGGAACGAAAACCGACGCTTCGACGACGTCTCGCTGGCCGCCGTGCTTGCGAGCCGGTCTTTTGGGTTACCCGTCGGCCGGGCTTTGGCTTTGGCCGAAACCGTAGGGCTCATGTAGTTCGGGACCGAAAAAGGCGGGCAGCTCATCAAGCTATCGTCATCTTTCATCGGGTACGGTGAACCGGCGGTGCTGCCTTTTCCTTTGGAGTACTTCATCAGGTTCGGGGTGGTTGATGGCGGGGTTCTAGTCGGGGTCATTTGTTGTCGGGTCCTTGGCGGGACCATCGATCGTGAGGATCTCGGTGTGGGCGTGTCGAGATTTTCGAACGAAAAGTTGTTCTGCTTGAAGATGCTGGATTGAGGACGCGGGCTTGTTTTTGAATCGAGATTTGGCCGTGGCGGTGTGGGTGTGAATTCGGGGTTTTTTAAGGGTTCATCGGACGGCAATTGGCGTTCTAACCAGTTCCACCACCACGGAAATCCGCCAGACCGAATGTCTGCCAGAGCGTTATGAGCTGATTTTGGTGTCGCTTTCCATAACTAATAATTGAAACTGCGTTAATAACCCTTCGTTTTCATGAAAAATACATCAAAATGCAACGACTTGCTTTTAGTTCCTATTTAGCGTAACAAATAATTTGTTTTCTCGATCAACATAATAAAGTTTCAACATCTTATATTTTATACTCATCTTGACCAATGTAACCTGCTGATCCTGTAACATTTCATCATCCAAATGTTACAAGATCAACAGGGTATAAAATACAATTTTTTGAAAATTTGTTACATTGATGGAGAAAATAATTCTTTTACCAAACTTTGTTGTAATTTGATGCATTTCAGCGTTTTTTTCAAGAATTGAAAAAATAACGAGAGAATGGTCTTAAGAGTACCTGATGGGAGTATGCATATGCCATGGCTCTTTCTCTCTTGATCACTGCCTCCATTTTTCTCTGCAGCCTTGCTTCTCTTTCTTCTTTCGTTATCAAGCTATCGTCCCAGTGTTCATCGCCGATCTCCAACTATAACGGGTAACGCCAAAATTAATAAACTCAACATGGCTCAGTTCGACAACACATGTACCAGTTCCAAAACACGCTACTAGTTCTTCAAAAGAAGCAGAGAAGAACCAGTAGTACACACTACACTAGTACACAGAGCTGGTTCTTAAGAAGCACAACCAATGGTACACACTACTGGTTCTTGAAAGCAGAACCAATAGTACACACCACTGGTTCTTGAAAAGCAGAACCAGCAGTCCACACTACTACCACCAATATCGGTTCTGCAAAAGCAGAACCAACAAATACAACCATTGGTTCTTGAAAAGCAGAACCAGCAGTACACATTATTGGTTCCCTAAAGTGAGGACCAGTAGTACACTACTGGTTCTTTTATAGAACAAGTAGTGTGTTACCGGTTCCTTTATAGAACAAGTAGTGTATTACTGGTTCTTTTATAGAACAAGTAGTGTGTTTGCTTATATTTGTATTGTTGTAGCTTACTCAGATCTAACTTTTCATGCTTAACGTATTTGTTGGAAACAATAGCTGCGGGGTCTGATATATTGTGTTCGTTTGGTCTGGTTACTATTGGTTATTAAACCGATGATGACGAACCTATAGAAGAATGCTATGAAGGGATAGTGGAAATCTTACTAGGTTACTGAAGGTCCATTTGCCGATTGAAGCCTCGACTTCCTTGTCGTTTTTGTACGTTTGGCGTTCAAGTGCTTGGTTTTCCAACATCTGGATTCTCCGTGATTGAATTTGAGTTTGGACTCTAACCAACAGTTGCATCTGTTTCATGGCGTTGACGGTTTGTCGTTTCACGTTTTGTCCTCTTACCACTCCTTGCAGCCTCACAAGACCCCTCAAAGCTCTGAAGCTCCTCCTTGCCTTCATGATATATATACACAAATAGTTATAAAGTGAAATATTCGACATCAAATTCATATTAATTGTGACCATACGTAAAACCAAACTTATAAAAAGGAGGGTTCTAGAGTCCCTGAATGTGGTAGACCGTGACTCTGAAACCATGTTAGGATATGTGGAACCTTTTCAATCTCTCGAAAAAAGCCTTTTGCATTTGATACACGGGACATGAACAGTTGGAACATAACATGACAAAAAGTTGGTATTTCACGTTTTGGTGGCGGTATGATATTAAGACCGGACAGGATAGGATTCCCACCCATATAGGTCGATCAAAAATTAAGAAGACGGACAAGATTGGTAAATTACGAAACCACCCATGGCGAATTAAAACCCTAAAAGCTTGCACAATTCTTTTATCCGTCTACCTCACTCTCGCCCAGCCACTCTCGTCCCGTCTGCGTACCAAGGGCACCCTAGAGGGGAGGTTGGAATATGTGTGTGTGCACATATATATGGGGGTGATTTCATTTGCAAACCACCCTATTGTGTGAAAACTGTGCAAACTGTCGATTTCATCAGTTAAATCAATGAAATTGATTCATCAAATTGTTTCATATAATTCTTTTCTTTATGAAATTATTTCATATATTTAGTTTTTTTTTATGGAAAAATGAAAATGTTTCATCAGAATGAGAAAATACATGAAATAGTTTCATTTTTACATAAAAACAAAAAAATATGAAACAATTTCATCAAGAAAATAATTATGTAAAACAATTTCATCAAATTAAACAATTTCATTAAATTAACCAATGAAATCAACGTTTTGCACAAGTTATATATGTGTGTGTGTAGAGAGAGACTTCCAAATACAAACCCTCTAGTCAGTACAAGACATACAAACCAATCAAACGAGATATTCATGGAGATAACTAGAGTTGTATTTACTATGATTTGGGTATTTATAGAAGATGATTAGAGTTAACACTTTAGATTAGGAAACAATCAAGATGCTTATTGAAACCAGATATTCATTAAACTAGATGGATGGTTGAGATTTATTTGTATGGTTTGTACTGTTTAGAGGGTTCGTGTGTGTGTGTGTGTATTATAGGTTTGATGGCCCGTCTCTACCATATGTGGGAGTCCACTTACCATATACCCTCTATACGCGGCCTGAATTACGGTAGCCGAAAGATGGTGGTGTCGTAGAGTCGGCTCCGGTCTATAGCTGATTTCCGAGCGTCGATGAACAGCTCTCGGAGGAGAACTCCTAGGGGAAGATGCCCTAGGAGAACTGGCTCTCGGTGAAGCCGCTCGATGAGAAGTGACCCTCGGAGACGCGATCCTTCCGGAGAACGGTTGCGGTGGCGGTGGTGGTGGTTGCTCGACAGCCGTAGGATGTCCGATAAACAATAACTGTTGATCAACTTCCCCCAAGATTTTCTCGATGCTGCTCGGCTCTCGGAAGAGCGGAATGAACGATCTGCTCTCTCCATGTTTTAGTCTCCCCCGCCCCTTCTTTTCGTGCGAACCTTTCTTCTCTACTTCCTGCAACCGAATTTGGACAATACGAAAAACAACAATTATTTACTTGAAATACGAAGAAAGAAGTGTGAAAAATTACAGGGTCATGAAAAATTGTCACGACATCAATTTGTTATGTGCCACCATATATATTTTGAAACTATAATAAAGACACAAGTTTCCCTTGTTAGAGTTGGTTAGTACCTTACCTTTCATATGTAAGGTCTTGTGTTCATGTCTTGTTAGAGTTATCTTTCTGGTTTTTAGCTTTTAATTTCAAATTTATTATGTTTGCAAAAAAATTGCAACTGCAATGAACCAACCATACATTTGAAAAGCAAGGAATTGTACCAATGACAAGACCAATATTATTGATTTTGTAAAAAATATCTCTATATTTGTTTCTCATAGTCAAATGGTGCCGCCGTTTGAAAAAAACTTCTGGGTCCGCCCATGATTAAAATGAATTAAAGAACCAACACTTTTTTACATGCGAATGACATGTTAACCAAAGTTTTACACGAAATCCCCAATCCCATAACTAAACCAAACGAACCCAATATATTTTACACCGTGTTGCGGGGTAAAGATGGGCGAAACTGTAATTTTAAGAAACGGGATACTTACATTCGGTAGCTTGTCTTTGGAGTTGGATGTAAAAACCCTCTTGATTGCAGAAAACCAACTTCCTTTTCTCCCCATATGTTCCCAGCATTACTATTATACCCTGCAAAAAAATATAGGAGGTGAGCAAGCAAACAAAACCAAAAAGACAGATAACCAAACAAAGATAGTCAAGAAAACAAGAAAAAAACGACAGATGTCTTGAATTTCTACGGAAACTACGCGATTAATCAAAATTCTGTATCTTTTTCAAGAACCAAGAGGACTCCATGGATGATCATTTGCAGCATAACAATGAAGAACAGAGAAGTGAGAACTATCCAATTATGGAAAGAAACTCTTGAGGCCTTAAATAATTTTAACCCAATTAACATCCATGAAAAAAAAATAACTAAAAAACAGCATCTGGTGATTGCAAATCATATGTTGGAATTTCAACAAACACCTTATGTGCATCACATAATACACCCATTTACACTAGAAATCTATCAAAAATAAAGAGCAAAATTATGGTTTTTATCCACTAAATAAATACAACAACATGAAAACAAAACATGCAAATTTCAACACATAATTCTTACCTCAACTATGAAAAAGAAAGCCCCCCCCAAATTCCCACCAAAACCCCTTTTCAACAAAAAGCCTGCTTCCAAGGTTCGATCGATTTCCTACCCAAAACACGATTTTCTTCTTTCTCTCTCCCTCATGCTATGGCATGAATCTAACACACAGCAAGAGGAGAGAGAGAGAGAGAGAATTGTAATATGAAAATAGCTTTGAATTGGATTCTTTTCTTGAGATCCCCTAAGAAGATTGATTATGATTTATGAAATATGAAGAAGACCAATTTCCACAACTTTTGCCATCTTTATTGTCCCCCCCTTCCTACCACCTTTCACCTTTTTATGGCTTTTTATATATAATTAAACAAATAAATAGATAAACTTGTAGTTTTGATTTCAACTTCCTTTCTAGGGTTTTGATTGATTTGGCCGCTTACCCACTCGATTTGTGAAACCTGCCGTGCTGCCAACTTCAACAAACTTTACTTAGATGGGAAGACTATTTTTATTAAAACTTTAATTATAATTGCTAACCTTCTTTCGTCATCATCATTATAAATAATTCCGCCATGAAAACGACTTTAACTTTAAGATTCTAATAAGCAAGATGGACCACGGCGGCGCGTGGACCACACGCGCCCGCCGGCGACGGAAAAAGGATGATGATGGGCCCCGCAAAAGGCTTTATGGAAAATTCTTCCCATTGTTAAAAAGTTGTAGTATTGTTTTTTTAACGGGCAGATAATATACGCACACGTCCTGATACGAAGAAGTCGACGAGGTATTTGGGATTTGTATGGGTACCTGATTGATCTTCGGCGACCATGGAATGACCCGAAGACCGACCCATGATCAGGGTATCGCCACATGCGCACCCCATGAATCGAACATGGGTATACATGGATGCCATTCCATGTATACGGCCACTGTCCCTCCCAAGGACCACTAGGGCTACTAATGTTTTGATAATAAAAAGCTTATTATTAAATAAGGGTTAGAGCATTTCCAGTAACATTGTTAAAATAAAATAAAAAAAAGTTGGGTTTTTTTTCCTTTTTAAAATCCTCCGATAGCATTGCTAAACCATTTGCTAAAATAGACAAATTTGAACATTTCTCTAAATATAGAGATTTCTTTGAAACTTCAACTGAGGAGAGAGAAATATCTTTTAATATATTCCACCATATCATAATTAATTATTTAAAAGCTTTTAAAAATTTTATTAAAATAATAAATACAATGTATATTTTAATAATATAAATGATGGTAGATTCTCTAAAATAAAAAAGCTATTGAAGATTGAAAAAAAAAGTTTTAGAGATTTTTTATCTTCATTCTTTATTTTAAAAAAATTATAGTAAAGTTGTTGGAGATACTCTTAGGTTCAACTGGAAAGTCAAATTTAATTCAAAATGTGAGGATAACTAGGAGCGCGTCATGTGTCCTATTCGGTTCATGTTCTGAGTTTCAAGGTGAATAATACCGTATTCAGACTGAATAATACAACATTCATTATTATTCAATTTAAATACTTTATTATTTACCTTGAATAATGCATAATATTCAATCTGAATACTTTTATACTGTTCATGAATAATACGTAATATGATGTTAGCTATTCCCACATTCATGATGAAAAATCAGTTTCCATTTAAACTTTCCTCTATTAAACTAAATTTTTAAAATTTATTTTTAACATGATTCAAGAAAGTTATGTAAAACATAGGTTCACAATTTAAGTTATCAATTAACCATCATTATTATAAGTACACCAACCGAAAATAGTTTTATTGCATAATTTAATAAAAGTTAGTGTTTTATTTTAAGGATATGGACTCAAATAGCATTTAGTTATTTTTTCCTTTCTATTTTTATCAAAATGTGATTACATCTTTAAATTTTAGATCAAAATTTATAGAAGCTAAAATACACAAAAAATTGAACTTTTCTTCAATTCTTTTATGGACCTAGATCTGTAATTTGAGGACTTGGATAACAAATATTTAAGGAAAGTTGACTTCGGCCTATCTTTGTTTTTTTTAGCTAGGTCTGAAATTACAGATCTGGATGTAGTGATATTTGGATAATAGTAAAAGGTAAATGAGTAGTAGACCAACTTGGGTGTGTAAAATGGCTATTTGAGTCAATTTCCTTTTTACTTATCAGATATTTATTGATAATAGTTGTTATTTTTATGTATCTTATTTAGTAAACTTTTTAGACCATCAAAACGAAATGTTACTAAACGTCTTTTATACAGTAAACGATTGTCGAGTAAAAGTACTCTTTTATCTTACTAACAAAGTACGATTATCAATTCTTATTATACTTAACTAGTAATGTAAGTGACTCTTGTAAGCTTTTGTTAAAGGTTCCTTTCAATTTGCCTTTTTTTTGGACGGCAGTTAAACACACGCACACGCCCTGACCAAAGTCGAAGAGGTATTCGGGATCCATTCGGGCACCCGACTAATCCTCTCGACCATGGAAACCGTTACCGGCCCATAGCCTCACTCATGCCCGGCCCGAAGGTCGACTCATGAACTGGGGTGTCGCCTCCTGTTCCCCCTCCGAATCGAACCCAAGTAGACAGGGATACCATCCACTGCCCCCCTCAGGATGTTACCGAGCGTTGAGCTACAAAAGAAGTGACAAATGTCCTTAGTTTGCGCATGGTTCGAACTTGGGTGGGCACTATGTACCCTCCAAGCACTAACCACTCCACCACAAGACCTTGGA
>LUCG01142836.1:0-12032 GCA_001633085.1 Carthamus tinctorius
CTTAGAGCATCTCCAACAGCTTCTCCAAAATGGAGAAAATGAAGAAAAATGGGGATTTTTAGCAAGAATGTGCTCCAACAGCTTCTTCAAAACTTTCTCCAAAATGGAGAAAGTATGAGAGAGAAGAGGTTTTTCTCCAAATATGGAGATAACCCCAAAAATGATTACTACATAAAAGAACCAATAGAAAATTTTGAAAATANTCATTTTGAAGAAAATTTTAGAGAAGCTGTTGGAGATGCTCTTAGTCCCTATTTTCAGACGGAGTTGATAATTATTTCCAAATAGGATAAGCTGGTTAAGCTGGTTAAGCTGGTTAAGCCATTTTGATCTGAGTGGGGGAGTGTTGTTTGCTGAGGTGGAGAAAGATAGGGTGGAGAAAAAGCAATCTCCAAAGACAATGGCGAACAACATGGCACGTCATTTCTTCAACATTTTTTGCTCTCCTCTCTTTGCGTAATCCGTCATTCTTTCTTCACTCCTCCACCTCACAAAAAGATAAGATTTGATTGCGACAACAACATTCGCTAATTTCAACCTCCAAAAACCTAATTCCATGGACTCCAAATTCGTTGTTTCTTCAATTCCTCCATGATAATAACTTCATCGTCGCCGGAACTTGCAACAAGCCGGAGATTTTTCGTCACGCTTATCAGTTCAGCTGCATGAGTAGTCAAGTGATTTCACTCAGAAGGGAGATTACGAGCTGCTTCCAGGTCGAAGCAGTGTGTTATTTGAAGTCGAATCATCATCATCAGTCATGGCTCTGGTTTTTGTTTCTCCAACGAAAATGTTATCGTCTTTGTCTCGCCGTCGATACCATTCTTATACCTATTCGTCTTCCACTACTACTACTACTACTACTACTACTACTACTGCTGCTACATTACACGCTTCTCCGCGAGGATTGATCACTCGTTTTCCTAATTTAAGGTAATTTTACGATTTATTGTTTGGTTATGTTGATTCCAGAGACGTTTTTAGGTCGAATTTTGCATGGTTTCTTTGGTTTAATGTTGATTTGTTTATTGATCAATGCGGTGGGTTTAACTGTTTAAGGAGTTTGTATTGGTAGTGGCTTAATGATATATAAAGTGGCTTACTTATTCAGCAAGCTGAGGGGCTGTTTGGTTGGTTTTCCATTAGGTCCTCCTGTATGGATGGATGAAGTTGTCTGTGTGGATTAATCTATCTGTATAGATTTGAGACGATGAACATGTTTTTAATTAGGAGGAGGGACGGACAGGTTTGGAAAAATTTGGCTTCCTGAGTAAAGCTCCTCCCAGAAGCTTACTGAGTAAGCTAATTTCTATATCATTAAGCCACTGCCAAACAGTCATGTATACCTGAATGAATAAGCTATAAGTCCCATTAAGCTCGTTAAGCCGCTAACAAACAGGCCCTCAGCTTTTTATGGAGAAAGGCTAAGTTTTTTTCAAACCTGTTCCTCCCAATAGACAGGTTACTTTACACAAACAGTTTTATCCATACATAGACTTAACGAAAACCAACCAGAAAGGTAGGGGAGTTATGCAGAAAGCTGAGTTTTTTTTCTGAACCTGCCTCTCCGTCCTTCCATCTATGAAAAGACCCTATGAAGCAAAAACTTTCTCAATCTATACAAACCAATCAATCCACACAGACAGCTATCTATACAGGACTTAATGGAAAACCAACCAAACAACCGCTAAGTTTGAAGTTTCTTGGCTTATCGAGGAAAACGAGATTCAAATGGAGTCTTTTCAACATCTTTTTGGTGTTTTGTGGGTAATGTTCTCAGTTTACAACGTCTAGGTTATCTAAGATCCTTTATTGGTTGGCTTGATTGGGTTTATCACCAAGAGGATGTTAAAATATAGAGAAAGAATCAATGTGAATTGAAAAGATGCTTCTTTGACCCCTTCAGCTGTAGAATGCATTCTACTTTTGGAGAAGACCAATTGTCATCTGAACATTCTATGATCTGGATAATCCCTGGTCTATTAAGGCATAGTTAGATGATCCAACATGTGATTTGTAAGGAAGATGTAAATTGTACAAATGATCATATGTCACCTATGTATATGGTTAACTACAACAAAGCTGTTTGCTCAGTGGGTCTTTTTACGTCGTCTACTTTACTAAGTTATAGCAAAAAGGGCACATGCATTCATTATGATCATGCAAGACTGGATGAGCTCTCTGTCAAATGTCACTGCAAATAGCTTGGTATCAAATTTCTTAGCCTCTTAAGCAAAAGTGCTTGAGGGTAGATATGTAAATGGAATTTTCAACTTTCTTACCGTTACCATGGGTAACTTATGCAATTTTGAAACCAAAGGTACATTGAGTTGAGCTCTCGTGTCTTCCGTTTATTCGTTGCCTAACAAACAAGATTAGTTGCCAACTCCGATATATGAACACCCAAGTGCTTGATTTTATAGGAAGTGGGTGGATATGAAAGGAAAAAAGTCCCTTGAAATTGACCAGGAAAACTGCTGCTACCATTCCTTGAAACTTTGCCTTACCAATGGTTTCTGCCCATTTGGTATCCGAATGACGGGATGACCAAAACTCCTCCATTTGTGGCTACATTAACTTGTAATAAACAGCGATAAAATTCATTGTCTGTGCCACATTCCATTAAGATTAAAGGTTGCTAAGAGTAATAATGCTCATGTTCAGAAAATCCCTACTTAAGGCCATTTAAGAAATATTTAATTAAATGCATTTTTGGCAATTTATTAGTGCCAAAGAAAAACTTAACCAAACTAGATTCTTGAATATCAGTAGAGAAGATACTATAAACCCTCCAATTTAAATGAGACTCTTCATACATCATCATACTATTTACCACTAACTTCCTGCAAGGGTGATTGTATAGAATTCAGCTCATGAAGGGGATTTGTGCCTTCTACCCTATTTGTTAGATGCACAAAATCGGTTCAAAGGTTCTCAAGCATATGGGCACTTTAATGGCCAGAAGAAATGGACTTAAATAGTTTTTGAGGGTTTGTTTGGTCATCGTATTTATAACTACATTATTATCGGAAGTTCTTGGAATGCAGACTACTCAGAAGTACTCTGTAGAGAAGAAAAAAACTTTTTCATGTAGTTCATATATTTGGAGATTTGTGCTTCCTATATCATCTACTTCATCGATTTTTTTAGCAGGCTGAACAATCTCTATACAAGATGTTCTATTACAAATACCGAAGTTTTCAACAACATTATCGCAGAAGAAGTTCATCATGATTCTTCGTCTGACGCATCAAGTTGTTCGGTTCCCATTCTCCATCTTAATGCTGAAATCCATGATACTGAATCAGCAAACTTACTGGTGGAGGGCACTTTTGTAGACATGATTTTGACAACATTGCCGGTACATCAAAGAATAACATACCACCATCCTGATTTCTTATCTGTTATCCTTAAAATTTATAAATTTCAGTGTTCACGTTCCTCTTCAGATTCTTTCAGAAGAGGAGCAGGACGTCATTGCAGCAATGCCTGCTCATCCAGCAGGATTATATGGTAAGTGAAGCATGCACTTGATGTTTTGTATCAAATTTTAAGCTTATGTGCCATATGCTTTGATAATATTATGTGAAGTGGCGATTTATTGAAGATCTTTTATTTGATTGTTATAACAAATAGCACACATTATAATTTTCTTGTGGGTTACTTCCGATTTCACCGGTCAACTCTAGCAATCAGTTTTTTTGCGCATCTTGTGGCCAGGCTTAGTCTCAGACGGCCGAATTTTCTTTCAGTTCTATATTGCCAAGGATGTAGTCCAGGCGAAGCCTAGATGAACCTTATCTAAAAAAACTCTAGCAATCAGTTTTTACATTAGGTGGTATGATGCGTACCCTTATAGAATTAGGTGTCATTTGTTTCTTAAGAGGTCTGAAGTCTGATTTCACATCTAAAAAATAGAAGGTGGATGGATGGGGCACCTCCTAAAATTTCAGAGGACGGTAAGAGGTTCTCTGACCTTTTTTTAAAAATAAAACAAACAGGCTTAAGTCTGCAAACCTCTTAATTTTCAGACTTAAGAGGTTGTAAGAGGTATTTTTAAGAAAATAAACAGCCCCTTGTCAGTCCATCTTATGTGAGCTGTTATCCTCATGAGTTTGTTGAAGGGTAATACTACTTTCAATGTGCTACCATGTTTTACTTCGGCCCGATTTCTTTGAATGTCAACTTAAGAATATATATAAAATACAACATCTCCTAATCATTGAACTTGCTACTCTCTTTCGGTGTACTTATTTTCTTATTATTATTCTAGTTGCCAAATGTGAGTCTCTTGTAGGGTAGACATTTGCATAAGTATGGGAATATTAAAGAAGTCGTGTTGTCTAATTTATGAGCTTATGGTAATTTTGGTGTTTTTTTTGTTTGAGCTTTGTATATTCAAACACTTCTGTTGACTCATGACTGTTCTATATGGATTGTCATAAATGAAAATAGCCTTTAGGGAGCTACCTTAACCTGATACGCACACACACACACACACACACATATAAGTGGAATTCAACACTTTCATTTTATGAAAATACAAGAATACCCTTATCACATGTGATAATACACGTGAAGGCACCTGGTAGTGTGCAGGAGCCTTGCCTGCGAGGCTACCACCTACGTCATGCCAAAGGTCTCCCGCGTCTCCTATTTAGTATCACACATGATTGACTATGGTAAAAGGGTGTAATTGTGTTTTCGTAGAGGATGAAGGTGTTCTCGTTTGAACCCTTCCCTATATATATGTCTACATATATGCATACATGCATGCATACATACATACATACATACATATATGTTTCCAACAGAGTACCTCACACCGAGATATATTGTGTTTGTTTGGTTATACATACATATATATATATATACACACACATATGTATGTCTAAATACGTATTTACATGCATATATGCATGTATGTATGTATGTATGTATACATGCATGTGTGTATGTGTAATTCTCTTAAGTGAAAGATCTCTATCTATAACACGAAAGTTCCTAGAGTAAAGATCATATATCATTAGCAGACTATTTACTTCTTTTCTTAATAATTGGAGACCACTAGTTCCTTTCATTATATCACTTCATTCGTTTCTAATATAAAGATCATATATATCATTATCAGCATTATATGCCAGTTGCCTAGCTGGGAATTTGGTGGAACAGCTCTGGAATTTCGCTTGGCCTGCTGCTATTGCATTGCTTCATCCAAGCCTTCTTCCAGTTGCAGTCATGGGTTTCTGCACCAAGGTTTCAAAAATTCATATAACCTGAATGGCTTCTTATTTGTTTCAGGTGAAAAGACACTCTAACTTGTCTTCTTTTATTTGACTTTTTTTGAACAGGTTGCTATTATTGCCGGAGGCCCATTAGTTGGCAAGCTTATGGATCTATTTCCCCGTGTACCTGCATATAATTTTTTGACTACTGTTCAGGTTATTCCTTAATTAACTTATCTAGTCTTTTTGTTTCTTTGAAATATCTCCCATTCACACACTTTTCACTAGCTTAACGGAAACAGCCACTCTACCTGAAAACAGAGATTTTGTTTTCTATTTTGCTCCAACAAATTCTCTAAAACATTATTTAAAATATAGAAAACAAGAAAAAATTCCAGGTTTAGAGAATTCTCTAGAACTTGATGGGAGGTAAGAGAAATTATTTCTTTTAATTCATTTCCACCAATAAGTATAACTATTATTATTTTATATTAAGTTTTTGTAAAATGTGCGATGGGATGATAAAACTATATATATTTTAATAATATAATTAATGCTGAAATCTCTAAAATAGAGAATTTGTTGGAGTGAAATGTAATTTTATTTAGATATTTTGACTTTCGGTTCTCTATTTTAGAGAAATTATAGAGAACCTCTTGGAGATGATCTAACTCCACCAACCCCATCTCGGGTGAGATATACTGTGTAACAACTCGTCCCACATGGATACAAAATGGGATTTGTGAGCTTTTGGGTTACCAATAACTTCCACCATGGTTTTATTTGGTCAGCCTGTTGCTTTGGGCTTTTGGGTGTTAAATACTGGGCTCATTTAATATGGTTTGGCTTTCCTTTAGAATTTCTAATATTTTGTTATATATCAGGCAGCTGCGCAACTGTTATCAGCTGCGATGATAATTCAAGCACATATGGCACACGCCTCACTCGAAACCTCTGTACTCATGCGTCCTTGGTTTATCATATTAGTATTAGCCGGCGCTGTTGAGAGGCTATCTGGACTTGCTCTCGGGGTTGCAGTGGAACGTGATTGGGTTGTTCAGGTATTACTGCACTGTATGCCTTGGTTCTTTCTTTTTCCGGTAATCGTGGCTTTCTGGGCCAGCTTGCACACACCTCGACTAATCACATGGGGCCCTGAAGATCAGGGCCGTTCCTAATGGCCCTGAGGAGACTTGAACTGGCGACCTATGGGGATGAACCCGAAGGCCAAGCCTTTATTTGCCGGTTCAAATGACCCTCAAGGACAAACGTCTGGTTATTTGTATTAGAGTAAATCATGATTTCTGTCCTATGGTTTGTTAATAATTCAATTTTAGTCCTTGTGGTTTAGAATCTACGGTTTTCATTCATGGAATAATTCCTACCTTTAAGTACAAAGGGACCAAAACAGTGAACAATTGTAAAACACAGGGACCAAAACAATAATAAATGTGTAAATCATAAATTACAAAATACAAAATACAAACCATAGGGACTGAAACCACAATTTTTAAACCAAAGGGATGAAACTCACAACTTTAGCAAACCACGAGGATGAAAAACTCAACTTACTCATTGTTTTGTATTTTTTCCGCACTTACTAAATGCAAGTTGTATGGTAACGTCGGACATCAACTTGCAACTTGTATTTTTTCCGCATTTACTGAGAGAAGTATGCCATTTGATTAAAGGGTCATTAGTTGAATCTGTATGCATGAATGTACATGTGTCCTAAAAGATCTGGTCTGGTCAACGATCTGGTCAAAGCAGTCGGAAAAAAGGTCTTTTGGACTGAACATTCTGGTCTTTTCTCCCATCTCTAACTGCAGCTGAACACAGGCTCATTAAGCCATTTTTATTAACGTAAATTGTTGTTTATACAGTTGGCAGGGTCCAATCGGCCAATTGCTCTTGCTCAAGCGAATGCTATTCTAAGTCGAATCGATCTCCTCTGTGAGGTGATTATGGTTTTATCCTGTAAATAAGTTTCAACTTTCAGTTATTTGTATTATATGTTTGATAAAGTTACGAAGTTTTGTTGATTAATATTACTGATAAAAGCGTAAAATTAAAAAACCCATGAATTTACACCGTTGCAGATTGCTGGAGCATCACTATTTGGCATTCTTTTATCGAAATACGAAACCGTAACATGCTTGAAGCTTGCTGCTGCTTTGATGATGTGGGCATTGCCTGTTGTGGTAACGAATTATGATTTTACTTTTTGTTTGTGGTGACATATTGCAAACTTCTATTGGGATAACGAGATTTATTCTTGATAATATGTTTAGATTGGTCTCACGTGGTTAACCAACAAGCTTTCCTCCGGTGTTCTTGATCGTGCTAAATGTCCACAAACATGTTGCAGAACTTCATCCGGAGGACCCATGCTACATGTTGATAATTTAGGTCAACCAATTACTAGGCAAAAGATCGCGTGAGAAGTTGAGTTTAACGTGAGAAGTGGATATGAACCGTTGATCACTTTTAATCTCATGCCTTCCCATGAATTGCACTTTAGAAGGGAATTGATCCCGTGCATCTAGGTGCATCTCAACCTAATGTGCATCCATTTCTCATCCAACGGCTGATAAACACTTCTCACGTTTCTCACCTTAACCTCAACTTTTCACCGGAAGCCCATCCTTGTTATAGTTTCGTTTTTCAGCTCTTTTTACTTATATTTTTGTTGTTCTTGTGATCAGTGGATATCAGTATAGATGCTATTAAAAATGGATGGGTTGAATACATGCAGCAGCCTGTTCTTCCTGCTAGCCTTGCCTATGTACTTCTTTGCTTCAATGTTGTTTTGGCCCCCGGTGGCCTAATGACTGCATTCCTAACACAACATGGTATGGTTACATTCCCCTTTTTCTTTGATATCCTACATGGGGGCAGATTACGAACCTAAAATGATTAGGAACCTGAGAACCACCCACGTGGCGGCACGTGGCATATTCATCAGGAATGTCGGGAATATGGATGCGATATTCAATATTCATCATGTATGTTGCAACATACTCATCATGAATGTGTGATTCATGATGAATAACATGTCCGTATTCATCATGAATGCATGTGATTCATGATGAATAACACTTCGATATTCATCATGAATGTGTGATTCATGATGAATACGTATTCATAATGAATGTGTGATTCATGATGAATATATATTCATAATGAAAAGGGACACTCTGCCTGCTGTGGATTCCTAACCAATTTTGGGCTCCTAAGTCCTAACAGAACTTCCTTCTCCTACATGTGGCCTATATTTTCATTCTTTTATAACTTTTTCTTCAAAGAAAAAGAAAAAAACAGCCTTTTTACTTATATTTGGCCTATACTTGTGATATATAGATACAATAATCTTTGGGCTTACTGAATCAGCCACCTAGCATTAAAAGAAGCCTTCTATTCTTCACTAGTTGGTGTATGCTAGCTTTAAGTTTTGGATATGCTTTTTAATCTTTTTCAGGTTTAAGTCCATCTTTAATTGGAGGATTTAGTTGCTTATGTGCTTTGATGGGTGTTGGAGCAACATTCATGTCTGCTCAAATGGTCAAGAAACTTGGCATTTTAAAGGTAACCTTTTGTTACCACATCAGCTTTCTCTTGCCTACAAATTCTATAAACCTATAAAGTATAAACCAATTTCTTCCCCAATCATAAAAGGGTAATGAGCTACAAATGGGTCCCACATTTTTCAAATCTACTGATTTATTGAAAATATTATAAAAATTACCGATTTCTTGAAAATATACAACATAAAAATAAGAGTAAACTTCACTTTTGCTCCCTAACGTTTGTCCATTTCAACGGATATCATCCCTAAAATTTGAAAACTCAGATTTGGTCCCTCACTTTCGTCATTTCATGATGGTTTTGGTCTTTCCTCCTGACGCCCGTTATTTTTTTGTTAAGTCCATCTAAATGAGGGGTATTTTAGTCATTATAAACATTTTTTCTGATTGCTAAATGCCCCTCGTTTAATTGAGTAGTGATGGACTTAACAGGAAAATTTATAAAATGACTAAAATACCCTTCATTTAATTGGACTTGATGGTAAAAGTTAACGACCTTTAGAAAGAGGACCAAAACCTTTATGAAATGATGAGAGACCAACCCGAGTTTTCGAAGTTTAAGAATGATATCCGTTGAAATTGACCAACGTTAGGGACCAAAAGCAAAGTTTAACTTAAAAATAATCAAACTACAACATATTAAGAATCCCAGATGCTCTTATATACTTGCAGAAGATGAAAAAGTAAAGAAAAGTTGTAATGAATTTTTTTGTTGCAGGCTGGGGCAGCTGGACTCATAGTGCAAGCTTCACTTCTTACCATGGCAGTTGCTGTGTATTGGAGTGGAGCTCTTTCTCAGCAGACTGCACTTTTGTTCTTTCTTGGTTTTATTGTAAGTTATCTTTTTCTCAATACATATTTTTGTCTATTTCATGATTTATGGGACCGGATGGTAATCTTTTGATTATATGGTGCTGCCTACTTTTCTCTAACCTTGGGGATTGTTTACCAAACGCTTAGCGGGTAAGCGCTTAAAAAGTCACCACCCTCATTTACCTTGGTTATCGGATAACATTCTTGGACATCAAAATGGCTTCTTGATAAGCATCTTTTACCTACAGACAGATTAATCCACACAGACAACTTTATCCATACAAAACCTTCCCAAGTTATACAGATAGATTAATCCACACAAAAAACTCCTAAACAAAAACTTCTGAATTTATACAAATAGATTAATCCACACATACACCTTTATCCATACAAGACTTGGGGGCCGTTTTTTACCCGGTAAGTGCTTACCGGAAAAATTGAACACTATCACCTACTATATCGGACAATATCTTACTCTCTCAAAAACGGTATCATATGCAACAATTTACCCGGTAAGCACTTACCGGGTAAGACTCTCGGTTCATGTCATCGCTCTAACCGGGTAAGCGTTAAGTAAAACATCCACCAAACAACCCTAAGTGGGATATAAGTTCATTTTTTTCTCCCACCAAAATAGTCGGGACAAAAATTATGGAGACGAGACAAGATTGGTAAATTACTAAACTATCTATGCCAAATTAAAACCTTAAAACTTTCCACATTTCTTTCACTCGCCTAGCTCACTCAGTCTCGTCTGATTACCAAACACACCCTTAAGACTTAAAAATGAAATCAGCCCAGATTTCCTATATTATAAACCTTTTTATGGTGCATTATGATTTATGATGCAACTTCTTTTGATATCATAACCTTTTTCTGATGGAAGTATGCAACTATCTCATAAACCCTTTACATTCTCTGAAGCGAACTTCCCCTAAAACAGTTATAAAGAGTCGAACTTTTTCTTCATTTCAGGTGTTATCAAGATTGGGAAACATGTCTTACGACGTGGTTGGAGCCCAGATTCTACAAACGGGAATCCCGCCTTCGAAAGCAAACCTTATCGGGGCAACGGAGGTTTCCATCGCCAGTTTAGCTGAATCGATAATCTTTGGTGTCGTTATAATTGCAAACGACATCTCACATTTTGGATTCTTGGCGATGCTTTCGCTTCTATCGGTGGTGGGTGCAGCGTGGTTGTTCTGCCGATGGTTAGCCAATCCTACAGATGTACAAAGAAGTCTTTTCCCTTTCTAACCCCCCAAAATCTTTATTCCACTGTAAGTAATTCCATTTTGTATTATTCTCATTTTAGTTCAAAAATCATGAAAATGAGTTATATAGTTTATGGGGTTTATAGAGTGAAATCTTAGCATATGGTAGATTAGAAGTGCTACAATAGAGATCTACTACTTGCATTTTATGTGAAGGTTGTAACTTTTGTACCAAAGGGTTATCAACCCCGTGGTATCTGAGTTACTGGTAGAGTCCAACCTGATAGCTTCCATGAAGGTCAGGGTTTAAGCATGACCCAACAATGATGAGTTTTCTATACTTTTACGGTATATAAATAGATATTATATTATATACTTCGAAAGAAAGATCATAACAATGATATTACATGTGTTTATAATGGTACGTTTTGTATTGTGTGAATATTATACATCAGGGCACCTTTACAGTTCTCACGTCAAACATTCACACAATATAAACGGAAATCGTGGAATTGGAAGGACAAATTGTTTAACCAAATTCCTTGATCTTGTTGGTGCTTACGTTGAATTGATTGGATTCTGCTGAATTTCCGCTCGATAATTTAATTTCATAATGTAATGGATTTCATACTTTGATTTAAAAAGAACAAATAACCTTCGAATCTAATTTAACCAACAGTGTCACCATGGCATCCACCATCGTGCCCTTGCCTCCGCCACCCCCATCATTGCCGCCACTACAACCAACGCCCCCATCGTAAGAGAAACTTGGATTCAGAAAATTTAAACTAGCAGTTGAAATTGCTTCTCTGTTATATTTTTTGGGCTTCTTATTTGAACCTAACACTATATATATGGAGGCTCAAGGGAAAACCTCAAAAAGCAAATGGAAAACTAAGTAAACTAGAATACTAGATGCATTTTGTGGATAGAAGTAAATTAAGTTAGTTTTATGCACATGTGCATTATGCACATATGCATATTATAAATTACTTTTATACACAAGTGTATACAGTCCAAATAGAAGGCTATGGTGATGTTCCTTAGTTTTTTGTTTTCTAAAGTTCTCTTGTGGCTATGATGATGTTCCTTAGGGTGTGTTTAGTTGTGGAAAACTGTTTTCATTTTCCTAAAAAATATTTTCAGAAAATGGAGTTGAGTTTTCATTTTCAGTTTTCTATGAAAATTTTAGAAAA
>LUCG01142882.1:0-13027 GCA_001633085.1 Carthamus tinctorius
TTGTACAAAACATATAAGGAAGGTATGTTTTTAACTTGTTACAAGTCTTGCGCATGTAGGCAAAGTTTCAATGGCATGCAGATCAAGACAAGGAGGTGTATCTTATATGGACTAGTGTGATGCACAACAAACATAGATACTGGATGAGGAGGGTGCGTGAATAGGCAACGGGACAGGCCCTCCGATTAGATGGAATAGAGTGGGACAAGGAGGACATGTTTGTCATTAGAGGACACCATCCCATTAGGATCCTGGGGTCGTTTTGGCACCAGATGATTGATCAGGTCTATGCATTCTTTTTGTTTTACATGTCGTCTAAGCACACTTGCGGTTCGATCCCGATCGATGAGCATCGAAATAGAATGGTAAGTCTTTGTTTTCTTTTCTGCATGTGTAATGAGATTTTTATACATGTTACTAACTTCACTTAAATTTTCTGTTGTAGGCAGCAGATTGGGGTCGTGAACCCACTTCCCTTGAGGTTCATGAGCGAACTCACTGCTCGAACCGAAAGTACGAGCCAGGTGCAACCGGCCCGCCTGACGATGATCCCGTCTACATTTACCCTAAGGCGGGTAGAGCAGCTGTAAGTTTTCTAAAACCATCAGTTTGTTTTATGTATGTGTATGTATGCATGTGTTGGTTGCTAACCGAGATATGACTTGTGTATTTTTTGTTGTAGTCGCGCTTTCGAGAGATTAGAGATGTTGCGCAGTCGACCCAGTCTCCTGACGACCCTCCGATTGACGAGGTCACTCTGTAGGAGTAGAGTGTTGGGGGACGAAAAAAGGGCCATCTTTTGGGGTTTCGCACGAGCTAGGATCCCAGCTATGTCATTACTGGCGGTGTAGCAGCAGTGGCGGCAATGGCGAGTCGTCATCTAAGGTATAATTAAACTATGATTGACTATTTTATATGTCTTAATTGCCGTAACTTATTTTTTGTTGACACAAGTTGCTGATTATGTATCGAATGTCATATATTATAGATAGCTGATCTGAGAGAGTAGTTGAAGGCGATGGAGGAGCATCATCAAACCATGTATGATTGGTTGCGTGCGTCGGGGTTCCGTCCTCCTTCTCCCCTCCCACTCCTTCGAGTCCACCACCACTGTAGATTATATGTTATGGATTTGATTAAACCTTTGTTTGTAATATATTTGGATTTAGAATTTGTAGTGCACTTGAATTTGGATAGGGTTTCGTATTTATGGTTGGATTTTGGATTGTGAATGGAATTTCGGAAATTCTCTATTTACAGGAAATTCTGTTTTTTTTAAATTTTGCATTTGTTTTTTTTAATTTTATTAATAATTAGCGACGGAAATTCCGTCGCCAAAGGTAATTTAAATTAAATTAAATTAAAATAACATCCGTCGTTAATCCGTCGCTGATAGTCCGTCGTTAATCCGTCGCTGATAGTCCGTCGCTAATCCGTCGCTATTTATGTCTGTCACAGATCCTTCGCAATATGATCCGTTGCAAAGCCGTCGCAAATCTAGATCCGTCGTTGATCCGTCACTGAAAGTTGTTCGTCGCAGATACCCGTCGCAGAAAGTATCTGCTATGCGACCAACAGCGACAGACTATCCGCGACGGATTAGCGACGGATCCGCCCTTTAGCAACGGACCAGCGACGGATATTTCCGTCACTGAAACCCTTCTGTTTTGTTGTGACAAGGTCTCTACAAGGATATCCAACCAAAAGTTCTTATCCAGATGGGCTTGATGCTAAAGTGTATGTTATGTTGTCTATATAACTTCTATTTATTCACTATTTTATTACATATGACTACCTTCTCTTTTTTTACTAACAGCCAGTAATGGTTGGTGACCACATTTTTGCTCTCTAATGGATGTTAACCGATTTAACTATGGAGCCATTATCTTGAACCTAATTAGTGATTATTTCATAGCCACCATCCATCAACATATGATGCACATTCTACTACCATATGACAATCATTTAGGACATCAAACATTCTAACACTTTAGAATAATGACATGTAATTGTAAAGACTTCTAGCTATTTTAATATTTGTTATGTTTTTCTAATTGGAAAATGTTGTTGTTATCTTCCTTTTTCCCATCTAGTAATGCAACTTTTTCTGTTTTTGATGTTCAAAACATGAGCGTTCTTAACCCTAGGGGGACACACTACTATTTCTATTATTGCCTGCTTTCTTTGGGTTTTCGCAATGAAACAAATGAGTCAAGTTGTTCCCATCTTCATTGAGTAAATAGTGTGTAAAAGTTATGAAGTCAATGCATGTGAATAATGTTCCTCAGGAAAGTTGAGAGCTTTTTGAACATCCTTATTCTTTGCCCAAACTTCTATAAATATATTAGTAGCTTCCTAAACAAACTAAGAAAATGGTAAGTTACTTCTCCACGTTTTTTTTGGAAATGTTCACCTATGCTATGCCTAGACTACATCCTCAAAATTTTGAAAAGTAAATTATAGCCGTTGGAGACTAATTAAGCCTAGCCATAGGATGCTAGCGCCTGGACTCGAACCCGCAATAGATGGAATATACCACCACATCCTTCAAGGCCTTTTGCTAGTACATGTAACGACCCAAATCTCACAAATACAATAACAATAATAACCTAGTGATCTAACGCAATGGAATAAATCATAAAACCTCAAGTCATGGCATTTAAGCCCAATATAGTGAATCAACAATGACAAAATATTTAAAATGGATAGTGTCAGTGGAACAACTCTCCACAGCTGAGATTAATTGATACTAGTGACCATCTACGGACATCCAAAGCTGACCTCTCGTCTAACTCTGAACTTTCTTTTTCCCCTTTCTGGATCCTCCTTTACGTACTTTCCATGAAAATATTTTAAAAGGTTTTGAAAATGATGGTTAGACCATACGGTCTAGTGAATTCCTTAAAAAGCAGTGTTTATAGCACAATCGGCCCGATGGCCCAATTATAAATCATTAAAAACAACGGTGGTGCATTGTGGACTTAGACAACTCACCGGGTCACACGAAATACATTCATGCCCCAAATGCCGTTTAGGGTCACCCAAACCAGATTCGGGCCCCAGACTATCGCCCTTCAATTTAGATCCCAATGGTTAAGAAAATAATTAACTACATAAAAATGAAACTTTCGGTTATTACAGTACACCACCACCCTTGTGGTTTACCTCTCTATGTTTTTGTCTGTTAATAATTTATAAATATGTGTCGAGATTTACACATTTAAAAAAGATAGTTACCCGACAAATTGGCTTCATGTTTGTTTTATCACAATGTGGCTCCAATATATAAGAGAAGTTAATCCCATTGGTGCACTACAACCAGGAATTAGAATTTAAATTGTTCTACACTAAAATCCCAAAGGTCTTTACAAATTGTTCGTATGTACCTCATCAACTTGTTCAAGATTATTTGAACTTAAGGTGTTTTTTGAATCATTGTGTATATAGTAACCATGACAGGTTTTTTTGTTACTTGAAATCGTGCATATATAAAATTCCCAAATAACAAAAACATATTTAATTTACTCGTATTTGAAGTTAATATATAAGGATTTAATTTTGATATAAATAGCTCTCATTACCTGATAGATATCATCTGATATAAGGGCAAAGCGATGAGCAGCCTCAATTCATGAATTTAAGTTCATGAACTTGTCAGTGAGAGGGCTAAACAGTTAGGCATCCTTGTATAACGAAAGCACCGTATGGAAGTTGATCTATCAGTACCCCAAATTGTCGTTTGTTGTGTTAATTAAGGGGACTTCAGTTTTATTAGACCAAAAATTGTTTATCTTAGTTAAAGGCGTTGCAATAATTTGAAGCAAAACATAACTTTATGAATTTATAATATATTATGTTTCAACAAACTTTTCTTCTTGAATCCTGTATCAAAATTTGACTTGGTTAGTTTTCTTCTTATAGGAAAAAGTATAGAAAAGTTTTACTCATCTAGCTCCCTTGGAGTTCGTTAATTTTCTTGTTATAGGAAAAAGTATAGAAAATTTGTCCTCATCTAGCTCCCTCATGTAATAATTGGGATTTAAATTGTAAGTATCTTGACCAATGCGTCCTTTTCGTGTAAGCTTGTTAAACGCAGGGACCATTTGTGACAATTTTTGTTAGATGCTATTAATGAGGTGGGTTTTTCCTATTTTGGGTATAAGGATCTAGGCCTAGGGCCCATGATCCAACGTATATAAACCTTTTTAAGGTAAATCTACAACAAATTAGAATTCTCCTACTACGTGTGAGTGTGTGTTTGAGAGGAGGCAGCATCACCATCTTCATCGCATCATCATCATCATCATTCTTGGGTAAGTCTACTAAACTTGGATATATGTTGATCTAGGTAGAATTTGAGCCAATTGGAGTGTCTATTATTGATTAATCTGGGTTTTTGAACTGTTTTGATCGACTTTTTGGGCTTCAGGTTTCGATCTCCTTGAAATCCTATAATCCGAATCGGACTTCCCTAGTTTCCCGATTCGGCTTTTGATTCGGACTTTGGTTCTCCGAATCGGCCTTTGGGCCAGTTGTCTGAATCGGACTTCCATAGTTTCCCGATTCAGCTTTTGTTTCGGACTTTGGTTCTCCAAATCGGCCTTTGGGCCAGTTGTCCGAATCGGCTTATACTATTTCCCGATTCGGCTTTTAATTCGGACTTTGGTTCTCCGAATCGGCCTTTGGGCCAGTTGTCCGAATCGGCTTATACTGTTTCCCGATTCGGCTTTTGCCTTATCCGAATCGGCCTTTTGACTTTTCTTCGTATCGGCTTTTGAGGGTTTCCCGAATCCCTTATTGGCCTTTGGACTGCATGTTCTCCGATTCGGCCTTTGGTTCCTATAGTCTGAATCGGATTTTCTTTTCCTGAATCGACTTTTAGCCATTCCCCTTATCGGCTTCTGCCTGTTATCCTAATCGGATTTTGGGGCTTGGGTTGTCCGATTCGGCCTTCGGGTTCTCCGTATCGGCCTTTATTCAGTTTTTCGAATCGGCCTTTGTGCTAGGGGATAAGCCGAATCGGCTTATGGATATGGGAATCGGCCTTTGGCCTTTTTCCCCTAATCGGCCTTTGCCGATTTCCCTTATCGGCCTTTGGCCACTTGGGTATTCGTCGGGTTGATTTCTATCCGGTCGGGTCAGTTTTCGATCGGTCTGTTCTAGGAACCTCTTTGGCTAAGATTTAGGATAGGAGCTTGTGAATGTTTGGGTTTCAGGGTTTTGATAGAACCTTTGTTTGTGTAGGTGCGTTTAAGTCAACTTAGGCAGCGACAGGTGACTTCCCTTACCAAACCTTTTTATAAAACTGGAAATGTTTTATTTGACTACTATGAATTGCTTATGCATATAAACTGTTCTGAGTACTGTGTTTTCTAAGCATGCTTGATTTTCTGTGTATATTTGGTGCGTTGCAATATGGACATGGTGTACCCAAAGGACGGGGTGTGCCTTTGGGGAGTTCATTTTGTTCCAAGGGACGGGGTGCGCCTTTGGGAATTTGCTATATGATGGATACAAATCTGTTTTGTATTACCTCCATATGGGTCTGTAGGACCGGGGTCTATGTCCACGTTGCACCACCGGGATGTGTATATGTTTCTTCATTTTGTGATAACCTATTTGAGGGAATTCACTAGACCTTATGGTCTAACCCTCGCTTTCAAAATCTCTAAAACATTTTCAGGGNTCTTAGATTAGACTCCCGATAGTTACGAAAGAACGATTTAGTTTATTAAAAATCTCAGCTGTGGAGTGTTGTTCCACTTGCACTGCTTAACTACTATTGATTTGATTTAGGGATTCTGCCAGCTATTTAGTATGATTATCCTTTGTTCCGCTGCGTTAGATCACTGGGTGTTATGATTGTTTATGTTATGGTATTGGGTTGTTACACCCCAGCACCTTGGGACAATCTATGCATGTGTTGGAACTTATGTTCTCTGATCAAGGTATGAGCTTGAGTCTTATGAAGATTAATATGGTGGTTCCACAACAATCTAGGGCAATCTATACTCATGTAGCCCTCTTTACAACTTCCTTCACAAGGGTGTTTAAAGTCTCACATAGCTAGACTAGGACTAGTTCACTTGTATATACATCTTGAAATCGTATTTTACCCTAAAGGATTTTTTGGATATTAATCTGGGGTTCTAGATATTATCCCATAGAACATTGTTAACTTCAATCCAGAAGAAGAATGACTGAAGCATGACATCATTAAAGATCGAGACTTCTTAAACAACTTGTATTTTATACACTTTTCGTTGTTAAAAAATTTAAAAATATAGTACTTAGATTAACTTGAAATCCTCCTAATTTTTTGAGTACTAACATATTTAGTTTTTACCTTTTCTTCTTGTTTTTGAGGAATACATCGTTACGTTCCCGGTATATGTATTATATATTACAGTATAAATTTTGCATCGAAAATATGGTTTAAAACCTACTTGTCTTGAAAATTGAACCACCCCATTTTTCATAACATTTCTTGTGTCAATATAACCACGTAAATACTTCTCATCTCATAGATATTCATTGTTGTATAAAGTTATCAACTACATTTCTATATTTTTTGTCTTGGTTTATCATTAACTTGTTATTTTATTTCAAAACCAATATGTACAAATTCGGTTCGTTACGTGTGAATTCAAAGATCAATCTCAGATGCCATAAATATAGCTAGTTAAAGTATTTATTATTTTAGACAAAAACTTGATATTCTAGAGTTAGAAAGATATCACGAAAGTGACCATATGCATGTCATGTATTCAATACTTATAATATTTTTCATTTACACTTCTCCTGACAAGTTATCTCGTCTCTCCAGCAAAGATTATCAAAAATACAACAGTAACATTCGAAATCAGTTGTTATAACACTTTCGTGACAACCAGTTTTATAACAAGGTGGAATATTGATCTTTTCGCCTGTAACCATTTTTCCTTTGAGCTCAATGATGCCACCTTCCCAACAAGGATTTTAGATGTGTCTGCATCACAACAATAAAGTCACAAACCTATTTGATGAAGAAATTATGAACGTGCGAACATATACGTACATTATGAAGAAATGAGCGATATAAAAGAAACATATATTTCAAAATGCAAGATAGAGAAGCTGTGAGATGGAATAAGAGAACTAGAGATCTAAAACTAACCATCACCATTGGAAAAGTGATCGTTGAAGTTACAAACGGAAGATGGAAGTGGGGGTATTATTTATACGTAGGAGTAATGAGATATGATAACAGCCGAAATTTAGGAAATACTTCATTCAATAAGATTTGATTAACTAAGTTACGCAAATACAATAGTTTATTTCTATTAAAATGCAAGAAATTGATGTACATTACATTTTGTACAAAAAAAATGTTCTATAAGAAAATCTGTTACTAAACCATAGCCATAAAGTCACTCGTGTTTTGACATTAAGTCATTAAGTAACAAGACCATTTATTATAACAACAGTTTTCCTTCTTTATTGGAACTAATTTGCAAAACCATGGACATAAACTACCGTTTCTGACATGAAATAAATACAGTCATTGTGAATTGATGATATATCAATACATTTTGTACATTGTGTAAGGATACAAATTGTTATAGTTTCTATTCAATTTAAATGTAAATTCTAGATAGTTTTTGTAATAATTCTGTTTATTTTTTGTATTCTGGATTTTTCAAAAAAGTATATCATACATTTCCGGACACTATTCTTTTGCCAATTATGATAATCCTTGATACAAATTGTTATATGTGGTTATGATTCTCAAACTTAATTTATCAACATTCTTACTCTGATATCCTTGTTCGATTTACATTCCAACATGATCTAATTTTTTTAATTTTGGGGATAAAAATTCTTTTTAACATTAGAATATACATTTATCAAATCACCCTGATAAACATCGTATAAATTAGGGTGTTTTTAAAGAACATGTATTTTATATACGTTTTGTTGTTATAGAAATTTAAAAATATAGTACTTGATTAACTTGAATCCTCCTAATTTATCGAGTACTAAGTTATTTAGTTTTTTCCTTTTTCTTCTTGTTTTTGAAGAATTCATCGTCATGTTCCCGGTATACGTATTAAACCTGGCGATAAAATATAGCTAGTTAAAGTTGTCATTATTTTAGACAGAAATTTGATATTCTAGAGTTGAAAGATAACACGAAAGTGACCATATGCATGTCATGTATTCAATACTTAATAGTATTTTTCATTTACACTTCTCCTGACAGGTTATCTCGTCTCTCCAGCAAAGATTACTAAAAATACAACAGTAGCATTCGAAATCAGTTGTTATAGCACTTTCGTGACAACCAGTTTTATAACAAGGTGGAATATTGATCTTTTCGCCTGTAACCCATTTTTCCTTTGAGCTCAATGACGTCACCTGCCCGGCAAGGATTTTTGATGTGCCTGCATATCACAACAATAAAGCAACAAACCCATTTCATGAAGAAATTATGAACGTGCAAACATGTACGTATATTATGGAGAAATGGGATATATAAAAGACACATACATTTCTGAATGCAAGATAGAGAAGCGGTGAGAAGGAATAAGAGAACAAGAGACCTCAAACTAACAATCGCCATTGGAAAAATGATCAATGAAGTTACAAATGGAAGATGGAAGTGGGGGGTATTATTTATATGTAGGAGTAATGAGATATCATAACAGCCGAAATTTATGAAATATTTCATTCAATAAGATTTGATTAACTAAGTTACGGAAATACAATAGTTTATTTCTATTGAAATGCATGAAATTTATGTTACATTATATTTTGTACAAAAAATATGTTTCTTAAAAAAATCTGTTACTAAACCATAGCTATAAACTCACTCGTGTTTTGACAATAAGTCATTAAGTAACAAGACCATTTATTATAACAATAGTTTTTATTTATTTATTGGAACTAATTTGCAAAACCCTGGTCATAAACTACCGTTTCTGACATGAAATAAATACAGTCGTTGTGAATTGATGATATATCAATACATTTTGTACATTGTGTAAGGATACAAATTATTATAGTTTCTATTCAGTTAAAATGTAAATTCTGGATAATTTTTGTAATAATTCTGTTTATTTTATGTATTCTGGATTTTCCAAAAAAAGTATATCATACATTTCCGGACACTATTCTTTTCCTAATTATGATAAGCCTTGATACAAATTGTTATTATATGGTTTTGCTTCTCAAACTTAAGTTATCAACATCCTTACTTTGTTCGATTTAATTACATTCCAATACATGATCTACTTTTTTAATTTTCGGGATAAAAATTCTTTATAACTTATTAGAATATACATTTATCAGATCATCATAATAATTAAACATCGTAAAAGTTCGAGGCTTCTTAAACAACTAGTATTTTATACACGTTTTCGTTGTTATAGAAATTCACAAAATATAATATTTGATTACCTTGAAATCCTCCTAATTTTTTGAGTATTAACATATTTTGTGTTTACTTTTTCTTCTTGTTTTTGAAAGATACATCTTTACGTTCCTGGTATATGTATTATATATTATAGTATAAAATTTGCATTGAAAATAATCTACTTTTCTTGAAAATTGAGCCACCCCATTTTTGATAACATTTTTGGTATCAATATAACGACGTAAATATTTCTCATCTAGTAGATATCCATTGATGTAGAGGTGAGAGTCTCACTTGGGAGAATTGGTGTAGCAACCCTCTCGTTGGTTGTTGAGTGTTGCTTGTCTTGTGTTGCTTTGTTCTCGTTGTTTCTTTTTTCCGTTGTTAAACTCTTTTTTTTTCTAGCTTCTCGCTAGGCCGGTGCTGAATAAATTCGTTGCCGTTCAAAAAAAAAAGATATCCATTGATGTATAAAATTATCAATATGGATAAATTCAGTCCGTTAAGTTATACACTCATATATGTTTTAATATTGCTGTGATGGAGGCACATCAAAGAGTCTTGACAAGAAGATGGCGTTGAGCTTATCAAAAAAAAAAAAGGATGGCGTTGAGCTTAAGTGATCAAAGGTTTGCAAATGAAAAGATTAAAAGGTCACGTTGTTTTAGTAGTACTTGCAGTATAGATTCCCTATCTGTAGAATGTTATTATTGTGAACATTGCTTAGTATTATAAGTATCAAACACTATACTTATTATTTAGTGTACCTTTGCTCCTTTTTGCCATTTTTCCCGATTGAAACTATTAAATTTACATTTAAAACCACAATTAAGGTGGTGACGTACTGACAAAAGCCTTGGAGGATGTGGTGGAATATCCCATCCACCCAGGTTCGAGTATAGGTGCACCTTCACACATTGTGGCCAGACTTAGTCTCAGACGGCCGAAATTTAATTTTTAAATTGCTAAGAATGTAATCTAGATGAAGCCTAAATGAAACTTATAAAAAAAAAGTTTACATTTAAAGTAATAATCAACTTTTTTACCTAGTACGTACTATATGTTAGAAAAGAAAAGAAAAATACATTTCACTTGGAACGGCATAAAATAAGACCTGTATTTTGGGATAAAACGATATTAATGTTAATTCAAACTAATTTTTCAATTCTATTAAATTGATATGATGGATGCCTTATTAAAATAAAAAGGATTATGATAGGAGAAAATGTGATGGTAATTATTTATTAAAATTATGAGAAAGAATAAAAAGGCTTTTGACAATCTTAATATTAATTGGCATTAATTCCTCTTCAATATTCTCAGAGCAAATGTGTTACGGAGAGAAATGGTGTACTGGAATATCATTCTAGTTAATGGCTCCCGTACTTACTACCCACTATCTGTTTCCATACCTCTTCATTATCGTTATGGAGAGACTCTCGTGGCCATCAAACAAGTTTCCATCGATCAAAGGTTTAACAAAATTACACTACAAAAAATCTAAGCAATAGCAGCGACACAAGTCGTTGCTAAAGGTCCAAAAAGTCACTGCTATTGATTTTAGCAACGACATGTCGTTGCTATTGAGTCGTTGCTAAAGCATTGTCGCTACTGCCCCAAGTGTCGTTGCTAAAACAAAAGTCGCTATTGCCAGTTGTCGTTGCTAAAGGTGTCGCTGGTAAAGGTGTTGTTGCTAAAGACGTTGTCGTTGGTAAAGTGTCGTTACTAATAGTGTCGTTGGTAAAGGTTTTGTCGTCGGTAAAAGTGTCGTTGCTAATAGTGTCGTTGCTAAAAGGCCCAGTCGTTGGTAAAAGTGTCGCTGCTGATGCACTTTTTCATTTGTTTTTTTAAAATTTCAATTATATAAAACCTGTTTATATAGCTAGATTCAATCTTTCCAAAAATGCTGAAAACACTTGAAATTATATAAAACAAGTCTTAAAGTATTACAAGCTTCATAATATATATGTTTTAAGTTGTACGTTAAATATTAAACATAAAATACTACTCCCCACTATTGTTGTCCTCGTTCGCGACGTCGTCCTCATTTGCAACGTTGTCCTCATTGCAAAAGGATTGCACCAACGCCTCCATTGCTTCTTTAAACCGCGGGTTAGAAAGCATGGCATCAAGTTTACTCGGCTACAAATTATGAAAANNNATGCAGTGGTGGTGGTGGTCTCGCCGGCGACAGCAAGTGGTGGTGGTGGTCTCGCCGGCAACAGCAGATCGTGGTGCGTGGTTCTCGGTCTCGGCGGCGACAGCAGGTGGTGGTGGTGGTCTCGCCGGCGACAGCAGGTGGTGGTGGTGGTCTTGCCGGCAACAACATGTGGTGGTGGTGGTGGTCTTGCCGGCAACAACATGTGGTGGTGCGGGTGGTCGTACTCGGCGATCGATCGGCGATAGAAGGAAAGGCCAGGGAAATTTAGGCGATAGAGGAAGAAGAAAACAAGTGGCGGCTGATCCCCTTTAATTAAAAACCCTTTTATCTTTTTAAGCCCAATAGCAACGACACCTTTACCCACAACACAAGCATTAGCAGCGACATATTTAGGCGGGCTTTTTTTGGGCCTAATAGCGGCGACTTATTTAGCAACGACAATGCATTAGCAACGACAAAGATATTAGCGGCGACACTTTTAGTCACGACAAAAGCATTAGCAGCGACAAGTGGGAGGAAATTTGGGCGGGTGTTTTTGGGGGCAATAGCAGCGACACAGGCAATAGCAGCGACTCTGCGCGCGTTTTCCAACTGTCGCTGCTATTGCCTGTGTCGCTGCTAAAGGTGTCGCTGCAATTTCAGAAATTTCTAGTAGTGATATAAATGGTGTCGAGTTGCCAAATCACCAATCTTATGAAGACACTCCACTGCTTCTACCTCTCTTTCGGGCCTACGTACAATCAATTGGAGTAAGAGTACAGTGAAGGGTATAGCTAGGCATCCAAACAACGGAGATGGATAGAATGACAGACGTTATTGGGGTGTAAGATCTAGGGATGGCAACGGGGCAAGGATTGGTCCCCCGTCCCCGTCCCTGCTTAAAAACCCGCGGGGCTTTAAACGGGAATCCCCATCGGGTAATCGGGGAAACGGGTATCCCCGTTTAGTATAAACGGTTAATTAAACGGGTTTCACTGCATGGATCCCTGTCATCGTTTCAACTTTACCACAAATCCACAAGTCTCGGAAAATGATATACTAAATTACATAACATTCTCGAATTCATTTTCTAAATATATCCGAAAGAAAATTAAAGTCCTAAAGTCGAAATGCATCCAAAATAGTCACAGTTTAGCTATATATATTGTTTAAATGCATCTGAAATATTAACTGCTGAAATGTTAAAGTATATATACGACCAAACATAAAAACCATTTAGCTATATATAATATATTGTCTACTAAACAATCATAAAATAAAAATAAATTTAGGGATATAATCGAGGATATATTCGGGGATACAATCGGGGAAATATTTGGGGATATAATTGGGTTATCGGGTCGGGGATTGGTCCCCCGTCCCCGTTTAAAATAAGCGGGTTTTCCCCATCCCCATCCCCGTCCCCGAACCCACCTCATTTTTTTCGGGTATCGGGTTTCCCCATCGGTTTTGGGTTTTTTTGCCATCCCTAG
>LUCG01142910.1:0-20394 GCA_001633085.1 Carthamus tinctorius
TATATATATATATATATATATATATAAACATATGTTTTCCTACTATTATTCTATGAATCAATAACAAGAGACAATTTAAAAACTAATAAATAAGACATTAAAAAGATAAGTTAAATCAAATATCATGTTACAAAAACTACGCATAAGACCATGGCATGCCTTAGACGTAACGTGGCGTATGACACAAGCAGGGACAGAGCTACTTTGGAGCACCAGTGGCACGTGCCATCGTCTTATTTGTCCGATGAAGGGTAAAATTTTTTAATTTTATGAAGGTGGAACTGTATTATTTTCGAAACTTCAAAGGGTGCACCTAAAACAAAAAAATGCTTTCGAAACCAACCAAAAAACTATAAATTTCTATCGAAATTAACCAAAAAAGGGAAAAATTATCTCGAAACCAATCAAAAAATCGATTTTTTTCTTGAAATCAACCAAAAATTCGAAGAACTCTTCCAAAATCAACCAAAAAAACGAAAAGTTCTCTTGAAATCAACCAAAAAATCGAAGAACTCTTTCAAAATCAACCAAAAAAACGAAAAGTTCTCTTGAAATCAATCAAAAACCCAAAAAAATTATCCGGATTCAACAAAAAAAATTGAAAAAAAATCNCCATTTGAAAAATGTTCTGTCTCAGTTCCTAAACACAAGTCTTGCGCCAACGCGTGTTATGACGGCTGTTGCGACAATCTTTTTTAATACGGAGTAGTGTAGATGCTGCTACATTACATTCTATCTAAGATCCTATCTAAGATTTTGGTATTTATTTGGTAAAACTAAAATTGGGCATATGATATTTTTTATAGGAGTTAATTACACCAAAATGTATCCAAGCTGTCACCGTTTATCATTGTATGTACTAAACTTAAAAACTTATCATTGTACGTACCCAACTTAAAAAATTGTCATTTTAGCAGGTTCAGTACATAAAATGATAACTTTTTAAATACATTAAATGGATACATAGAATGGTAGTTTAGTACACAGAATAACAATTTTAACAGGATTAATATACAACGGTAAAAAATGACAAGTTGGATACATTCACATTCTTTATTATAACAATAGATACAAAAAGAAAGCCATTAAATTAGGTGAGCTTGTTTTATATCTATTTCACCGACGTACAATTAAGCCAGTAGTAGACAGTAGCATCCTGCTTTTCCTTCAAACTTCAAACGCCATCCCTTTTCTCCCACCGCTACACTGGGCCCCTAATTCTTCACCTTTTTTGTTTGAATTCAATTCAACAATGTAAAGTTGTAAAACAGTGAAAATCTTCAAAGTTTTCCGGATTCTCTGCAGTGATTTCATGAAGGATTTTGCAAATTAATCGCCGGCGAACAGCGGCGGTGGTTGTGGCGGTTAGGAAACTTGTATTTCTCATTCACAAATTCATCTGGCGGTGGCGGTGGCGGTGGATTTGAAGTCAGAGTGATGGCTTCGTATAGAAATGGAAGGGGAAGTGTGAAGGTGGAGCGTGTTTCAACGACAACTGCTTCATCGAATCTGAGAGCACCTTCTGGTTTGAAATCCAAGAATTCTAATGTACGCCGTAGCGGTTCTAGTGCTGGTCTGAAGGATTTCGATGATTCTGGTGAGTTTTTTTTTAGAGTTTGTTGAACTTATTTTTGACGATTTGATGTTATCGACATTTGTTTTTAGTTCGATTTTGGTTAGCGGATTGTGATTGTGTGTTAGAGTGAGATCGATGAACTGTTTTGACTAGATGATGCACTCGGTAGGTTGTTGAAGAATCGGTTTGAGGTAGCAATGTGTATAGCGATAGCGTATTTGATGATTGCTTATTAGAATTGTAGGATTAGGATGATTAGCAGGCATAGTAGCATTATAAGTCACTTATTTACCTCCGTCCTTGGATGGCATTGATGGCTTGATGCACTTATTAGCTATGTACTTGGTTACCAGTTGTGAGACCGACGATAAAGCAAATTTGCTTTTGGAGAATGATTCTACTTTTGACAAATAGTTTTGTGTTGTGATCAGTGAAGTGTTGTTTTAGTACATTGTGGAATTTTGTCAAAGCTGTTGCTAGTTAGGTATATTAGCCATAATAATATATTGCATCCATGATTAACTGGAGTTCTATTTCTACTGTGACTGGAAAGTCCAGGACTCGTAGAAAATAACAATCTTTTTGAAAGAAGAAAACTAGACTCACAGTTTTCGTTATTTCATGGGCGTAGGAATACCTTCAGATTTTTCTGGATAAAAGTTGGGGTAGCCTAGGTGTATGGTTACTCTCTCATGGGTGTAGGGCTACTTGTTTTCAGAACTGCTGGACAGAAGCTTGGCAGCCTTGGGCATTGGGATACTCCTTGAAGTTAAAGGCATAGCATTCCACTCAATTCCCGAACTAATTTTTTTGATCAAAGTGGGTGTCTGGGATGCAGGACATCTTCACAAATAATTGTGCCTTACAAGCTACAATGCCGTGGTGATAAATCATAATTACGTTTATTGCCATTTTGATCGAGATTGCTTTATTTTGGTTTCTGGTAAATAATATATGTGGTTTTACATGTGAGATGCGGCTATTACCATCACGTGTTGTACTTTTGTCAAGTAAGAAACCATAAATTGAAAGCAAAATAATACACACCGCCTATTTGCAACTAGTTTGAGATAAAATGCTGCGATGATTTTTGTTGATTATAGTTTAAGATAAAATGCTGCGATGATTTTTGTTGATTATAGTTTAAGATAAAATGCTGCGGTGATTTTTGTTGATTATAGTTTAAGATAAAATGCTGCGATGATTTTTGTTGATTCTAGTTTAAGATAAAATGCTGCAATGATTTTTGTTGATTAAATTTGGTTAATTGTTTCACCGTGTGCGTCTTGACTTACAGTGATATACCCCCTCTTTATCATACAGAAACAATGTGAGTTAGTATTCTAAACAATGTACTCGAAGTTCTGTAGAAACTTATTATTGTGCTTGCTAAATTGCAAAAAGGAAAAAAACTGAACCATGGTTTTAGATATTTTCAGCCCTTTTAATCCAGTGAAGTTACAAGTACGATGGTTAAAACCGTTCACTCTGACATACATGGTATTTTCTTGCATTTCAGCAAACACAATGGTTAGTTAGCAAGGAAACTACAATAGCCTGGTTAGGAAACCCGTTCTTTCCAGAAACAATGTGCTGAGCTGAGCATAAACAACACTATAGCTAAAACTACAATAGCTTAAACTTGGCATCATAGTGGAGAAGAACACTATTGTATGCCAAAAGTTCTGATGATCCAATTTGATTATTCATCATAGTATCATACTCCTTAACTGATCTTGAACACTGATTGGAATTTTTATCTTAGCTTGTAATGCATGCCATGGTGTATAGTCGATGACTTTTTACACTTATGCAATTGAGCTTTGGTGGTGCTGGATTACTTATTTTCAACTACCAACAATTCAACAACAAGCTTTTTATCCAGACCTACTTGGCGTAGGCTAACCCAGTAACCCACCAACAACATAATTGTAATGAAAAAACTAATGTCTTGAATTGATGTTGCAGTCTCTGGTCGAGTTCGAGTTGCTGTCAGATTGAGACCTCAAAATGCTGAGGAGATGGTGGCAGATGCTGATTTTGCCGATTGTGTGGAATTGCAACCAGAGGTGTGAGAATTGTACTTATTACAATTTAGGATTGAAGGAATATCTACCTTCATTCTCTCAATTAGAGTCTGGCTAATTATGTGATTACTTATGGTGATACATTTTGATCTTTCTCAGTTTAAACGGTTGAAACTTCGAAAGAACAACTGGGATTCAGATACCTATGAGTTCGATGATGTGCTCACTGAGTCTGCATCACAGAAGCGTGTTTATGAAGTTGTTGCTAAACCTGTAGTGGAGGTGAGTGATGTTGTCGTACTTTTTCCTATTCAAAGTCTAGTTTCAATGGCAAAGCTTGCACTTGAACTGCTAGCATATAACCGTCTTCGTGATTTAAATGACCACTGTTTCCAGTACATTTATTTGCGCATCGATATATTTCTTTTATGTTTGGAGCTTTTGCAACCGTTTTGTTGGTCATCAGCTATGGGATCAATCACTTATAGTTACTTATATATATATATATATATATGGAAGGCATAGTGGCATCGAACCAACGAACGACTACCACGAACACACGCACACCTCCCGACAGCATCGGACAGCCCACTAATCTGCCGCTGTCCCGGCCCAGCTTACTCTGGACCTAGAGCCCAACCACATTCTTTGACTGGGCTGGGGGGGCAGCCCAGTCTATGACTGGACCAGCGCAAGGACTGGGTACTCTCATGCCCTCAAATTGACTCCCCTTGCCCCTTGGGATCGAACCCTGGTAGACTGGGATCCTGTCCACAGCCCCTCCAAGGATGTTACCGCCCTTAGGAAGACCAACTGAGCTAGACATGATTTGGTACTTTTATATTGTTTCATATACGGAAATAAATTCTTAGTACTCTCATGTTAGTATCTGATGCTGATTGTCAACTGTATTTCAAGATCAAGAGTGCAGGTGTCGGAAGTATTCAATGGTATATGAGTTTGTCAGAACCAATGTTGTTATTCGTTCTCTCACTTCAATAAGAGGAAGGTAGCAACATCATTACGGTTAAGTAAAATTGGATGGGTAGGTTTTGAAAACTGTAGTGGGTTGGTAGAAAAGCACTTTCTGGGTTGGTAGAAAAGCACTTTCAATAGAAAAAGGGCTAATGTTTGCTGGATTGGAGAGAGAAGTTTCTTGTCTTTGTGGTTCAAGAGTTGAATTCATATGTAAATTAAATCATTTTCAATATATCTTTATTCATGATATGCTTTTGTTTTGTTTTGTAAAGGATAACCTGGTTTCTAAACAATGGAAAGTTTTTAAGGTTTACAACCTTTATTGCTGGATGGCTAAGATGATCTTAATTGTCACCATTATTAGGCATAAGAAGAAATCTACATCAACCACTAAAGTAAAAAAAAAGAATGCACCAATTTATCTTTTTTAAAGAACTAGTGTCATTACCAAGAGTAAAAATGTGCATTCTCACGCGTTTATTCTATAGGGAACCATAGTGTCGAAAATTGGTGGTTGCTGTAGATCTGCCTGAGGAACAAATAATTATCAGCACATGTCTAGTAAGCAATATGTTGTAGCAATATGTCATTAATGATCTTGAGCCCTCAGAACTCAGATTTGATGATGCTTTTATCTACATATTAGAGTAGGTAAAACTCCCAATGAATGTGTTAATGTAAACTAATTACTTTCTTATGGTAGGAAATACGGCAAAGAGAGAAAGAGAGAGGGGTGTGGGTGGGTGGATCATTATAACTTTTCTAAATGAAACAGCTTTTAGGTCTGTATTGCTGTTCTATGATGCAGCTCTTGTATGTTAAAACTTGAACCTCTAGTAACCGATACTCATGCATTTCAGAGTGTTCTAGATGGTTATAATGGGACAATTATGGCTTATGGCCAAACCGGCACAGGGAAGACTTTTACTTTAGGACGATTAGGTGATGAAGACACATCAGCTCGTGGAATCATGGTCCGTGCAATGGAGGATATACTAGCCAATATATGTCGGGATTCTGATTCTGTCATGATATCATACTTGCAGGTGCATATATCCTTTCAAATTTATCGAATCTTGTGTGCAGTTAATTGCCCACCATTCTTCACTCTGATTTCAACATAAAACACATCAATTTTTACCTTTGATAGAACTTTCTGTTGGAAAATCTGCAGCTTTACATGGAGACAATCCAAGACCTCCTAAATCCAACAAATGATAACATTTCAATTGTTGAAGATCCAAAAACTGGTGATGTTTCTGTACCAGCTGCAACCCTGTTAGATATACGTAGCCACCAGGATTTTATGGAATTATTGCGGCTGGGAGAAGCTCATCGAGTCGCTGCTAACACAAAACTAAATACCGAGTCTTCTCGTAGTCATGCAATCCTCATGGTAAATGACTGAGCTGTGGTTTGTAGTTTCATACTTTCATGTGCCTACTAATTATGTGATTTTACAATCCATGATGAATCTGATAAATAATGCTTGGCAATGCTATACACTACTTCAGGTGCACATCAAGAGGACTGTTACGGATATGGAGTCTGAGATCTCAAGCGAAAATGACCATTCTCTTCAAATGAGCAGTACCTCTAAGCCACCTATTATTCGGAAAGGCAAATTAGTTGTTGTAGATCTTGCAGGCTCTGAGCGCGTTCACAAGTCAGGTGTGTTTGCATAAAAAACTTTAGCATGCATGTAGCATATTACTTGTCTTCTTGGGTTTGTATCTTCCGACGGAAGTTATTTTGACAGCAAAGGTATGACCTTTGATTTCTGTGTTCCCTGTTGCTAATGTGTGCTTCTAGATATCTTGTTGTCTTTCTAGGAAACATGTCCTCGAATCTATTGTCATAAGATCTCCTTGATTAGTGGTAATTTGTTCGAATCCTGTCTCATATGAAATGGTAAGGTGCATCAGATAATTGCTTACTTTTCGATAGAGATATCTTGTAGTAGCATAAAAGAAGAGGATCATGTGCTTCATTTTGGGAAAGGCCAGGGGGTATTGGCTTGGACAGATGTATAGTGCAGACGTGTGCTTCACTTTATGTTTTAAATAGATTAGGTCAGCTACCAAAGGGCCTTTGGCCTAGCGGTATCTGGGCCAGGGGTTAAAACCTCATCAAATGGTGAAGAGGGTGTGTGAGTTTATTTGTTGCATATTAGGTCAGCTGGTGAAAGCAATGGGGGTTCTTATCTTGATAGCTGTTGATTTTTCAATTATTCCCTTTATCTCCTTAACGAGACCATAAATTCACATTTTATGAATCCACCACGATTCTTTAATGCACAATCTAATACAGCATAGTAGTTACCGTTCTGGGTTGAAAATCACATCCCTAATACTGTACTTATGGCGATCTCAGAAAAATCTGCCAATCTAATTCACGGACTGCAAATGCAGTTTCTATACCTTAATTTGGAAGTATGTCATAGTTTTTTGTGACTCATGCTCCCACAGTGGTGCACCTGCCTTCTGTGTAACTGAATATGTATGTGTACCTTGATGCATTTGGTCGGAAGATACTGGCCATCGTTGGGAGTTGAAATAATGTCTTGAAATATGTTCTCTGGGATGGTTATTCATGGCAATTTTATCTGTTGACTGCTAGGTTTTTTTATATTATCTGCACCAGATGTTATATGGTTTTTGTTTCCTACTTTGGGTTTTTTTAATCAGGCAGCGAGGGACACACATTAGAGGAAGCCAAGTCTATAAATCTTTCATTAAGTGCGTTAGGGAAGTGCATAAATGCTCTTGCAGAGAATAGCCCTCATGTACCTGTTAGAGATTCTAAGCTGACGAGGCTACTTAAAGATTCATTTGGAGGCCAGTTCTTCAGAATATGAACAACTTACTTCTTTACTACTCATATTACGATGTCATTGATTTTTTAAACATATTCAAAACAGCAAAGATGGTGACATTATGTTTGACATGATCATGAACTGCTTGTACTATTCTATTTGCAGGCACTGCAAGAACATCACTAATCGTAACTGTCGGTCCATCTCCACGCCATCGTGCAGAAACTGCAAGTACTATATTGTTTGGACAAAGGGTGAGCAACCATGCTTTTAAGGACTTAAATTAACAAACAAGCTCACTCTATTCTGAATAGAGATGGCCGATTGTTGAAACATTGACCAATATCCATATAGTAGAATCATCATGTAAAATAGTCTTCAAGTGTTCATTATTCCGTACTCTTCATTTTCCTTTTTTGGGTTATGCATAATCACTCTCATTTGTGTCAGAGTTCACATTTAAAATCATAGCAGGGTGTAGGGTGTGACGCTGAATGCATCATACCCTAAAACCGTATCACTTAATAAGGCCATGATAAGGGCATACTTGTGTATTTGGCCAGTTTTGCTATTGTAAACATGTTGTAGGTGGGAGTTGGTTTTTTTTATCTGTGAAGTAAATAGTTAGTTTTGTCATTTTAATCTACCCCAGGCTATGAAGGTGGAGAATATGTTGAAAATCAAGGAGGAATTTGATTACAAAAGTTTGTGTAAGAAGCTTGAGACACGGATTGACAAACTCATCGCAGAAAATGAAAGACACCAGAAAGCATGCGAGGATGAGATTGAAAGGACAACCATAGAAGCACAAAAGCGTATCGCTGAGGCTGAAATTAATTATACAGAAGCTTTGGAGGTTCGCTTGGAGATGTGTGTTTATAATCAATTTTTTCCTCCACATTAAGTTCAATTATGCCTTCAAACAGTGGTATAAATATATATGCTTCATTTGGAACTGAAGAGTTTGGTTGAAAATTCAGTGCCCCTTGTGATGTGGGTCTATTACACGAACACTTAAATCTGCTTTATCTGTTAATTTTTTCCAAGCAGTCTGGCTACCCCTAAAATGTTTTATGTTGTTGTAGAGAGAGAAAATGAAATGTCAGACGGAATACATGGAATCGATTAAGAAGCTCGAGGAGAAGTGGATGACCAATCAACCTAAACATAGAACTAATGGTGTGGTTAATGGCAGTCATGCTGGAGAGGTAATCATATCTGATATAATGTATCACCTTTATGTTCTCTCTCTTTTCTTTTAACAATTTGCAAGAGATGGTAATTAAGCCTGAATATTAACTAACCTAGGAGGTTTTAATAACATAGCAATGCAATTCAGATGGGTGCAGAATCTATAGAATCAGAGTTCTACAGTATTCAAGTTCCATGCATTGGAATGGACTTCATATTTTAATGTTTTATGCGTGAAGGATGATATGCTACTCCATTGAGTAATTTTTGACTGCTTCTTGTTGTGAATCACTTTATATTTTGATTAGAAATCTACTTTTGCTCCTCCATTACTAAAATTGAGATTGTGTTATTATAAGATCTGGAATAAGTGTGATGGATGACTTTGTGTTGGTATTGAATTTGTTATCTTTATTTGTGCTGGTTTATCACCAAATTGATTGTGCGTTAATACTATTGCTTTTTTGTTCTTGTTCTTGTTCTTGTTGCATGGTGTGAACAGTAGGTATACAGTTACATTGTTTTGTTTGTATGCCCATCTTCTTTTCTAGTACCTGCTTTTCTTCTGTGAGGAAGGTCAGGGTTCTGTTACATGTGAATTAAACAGAGACGATGAAAGAGGACCAACAAAGGTTATTTCATATAATCTATTGCAACACGCTTTTGCAGATAATCCCCTTGTGGCCTTTATTTCAGCCATACATTCTCAATAGAAGCTTCAATTTCTTATTTCTAAGACGTGGAATCAATATCTATTGGGATTATATTCAAGAACATAGTTTCTGGTTTTGAGTTGTCGGAGTCTTGATTTGATGCCTTGTTGGAATCATGTGCCCACCTTATTTGTGTGCATTCTTCTGGTGACTTTCATAGTAGGGTTGGTTTACTAGCTTTTTTCATGAAACCAACCATTTTTCATCACAATATTCTTTCACCACCTCACTCGTTTTAAACACCCAGGGTAACGCTCAAGTCAATGAAGATGCTACAGAGTTACAGAAAATGCTTCAGAAGGAAATTACTTTACGGAAGCGGGCTGAAGAAGAGATCCACAATCTTAGGAATTCACAACTTCTCCCTATGGAGGTTCGGATTTTCTGAAATCTAACTAGGATAAGCTTTGTCGGCATCTCATAGTATCTTCAAGTTCTGTTTACTGGATAGGTATTACATCACATATTTTCCTCATGGACTAGGCAGGTGTAAATGCTGATGTCATAAAGCTTCAGAACTTACTGGATGATGAGACTCGTCAGAAACAAAAATTAGAAGAAGAAGTTCTGCTGTTACAAAGCAGATTGTCACAGCTGACTTTCGGTTCTGGTCAGGTATGTGGCTCTGGCTATACACATTAAACATGCTTTTTATACAGGTTAAGATTTTGATAATCCTTCCAGAACTTTTTGTCACAATGTATCTACTTTTCGTGAATGTGGAGCATTAGGGATGACTTCTAATGTTATATGGGAAGTGTTGTTGTTTTCATTGAGTAGCATGTTTATGAACAAGGTGTCTATTTGAAGTTGGCTTGGAGTGGAAGTTTATTTATTTGTGTGCATATGTATAGACCTAATGCATTAAAACACAATCTGTACTATGTGACCCAAATGTTAAGAGTTCCAAAAAGCTTGGGATGTCATCTTCAAATTGACTCTGAAAGGAATATCATCTGCTATATATTTTCAATTTTATATTTCCTTCCTTTCAACTATAGATGCATGTAATGGTGATCATTCTATCTTGGACTTGTCTATACGACTATACCCGCATGTCTCATGCTCTGAAGTTCTGTAATGTTAGGACATATCATCTATTCTATGGAACAACNTCATATCTTTTATATGTTGCATTGTACTTATTCTTTATGCTGTATACGATTAATTAGTGTTCATCTTTTCTTTAAAAAATGGTCGTTTCAAATTCCTTACTTTTTCTGAACTTTTAGAAGCTCCCCGGTAAAATAATTGGACACCTTTCCCAAAGCAGGGCGTCTTCACGGATGCAGCTGCTCTACTCTTTGGGGTAGAGGACAGGTTTGCGTACAATTTCCCAAGACCCTACCACCGGCAGGGATATGTTGGGCTTGTTTAGGACCCCTATGATGGATTTTGATTCTGCATCATGATTGCTTTAAGCTGCTTCATGTTGACATCTGCAATCTTCTCTAGTCTTCGCTCTATGAAATATTTTTCTTTTATAGCATAAGGGGATGTGAAATAAAGTGAATCCCTTTCTTAGAATTATATTGGATTTACCTAATTTCTTATTCTCCCACTCTCAATTTTTCGTTGTTTCAGCCTAGATACTCGCAAGTTGACGATCAAGGCAATGGAGAAAGAACATCAATAGCAAATCTTCATGAACATGGTATGCAGGATTTGCACTTGTTGCTTCAAAAAACTGGCTTACACTTCCCTAACTTTGTTCTCTCTATCAAATATTACAGTTGGATTGCAAAAGATCTTATCTTTGCTAGAGTCGGAAGATCCTAATGTACGTTTGCATGCAGTGAAGGTGGTGGCCAACCTAGCAGCTGAAGGTCCTTTTTTCCTGAAATATTATCCACATATATCTTTTAGTTATTACATAGGCAAACATAAAGTTCTTGCACTTACATTTTAAGGTTATTCTAGAGTTCAACATGCTGTTTGCTTTGTTATGAATCAGGCGCACTTGATTGTCTATCATTTAGTTTCACCTGATATATATACAGATAAGGGGCTAAATATGGAGTTCTGATACCAATAAACAAAAGTTCCACCTGCATCTATTTGAAATGCTGAATGCAACCAAGTTTTCTTGATGTCAAGGTCTGAAGGGTAAAAATGGAAATGAAGTGCATGGTGTATGATGTATCTGATCATGATTATTGCATTATTACATTGCTGCTAATGAATTATTCGCAGTACTTTCGGGACTATGATCAAGCATGTTCAGATAACTAATTCGAGTATAAATTCAATTGATGATATCTAAAGTTTTCTGAAAGTCGAGCTATGTCATGCAATATGCAGATACAAATCAGGAAAGAATAGTTGAAGCGGGTGGTCTCTCGTCACTGCTGGCGCTCCTTAGCAGTAGAAGCTTTGACGAAACAATCTGCAGAATAGCAGCTGGTGCTATTGCAAATCTTGCAATGAATGGTCTCTCTTTTCTCTCTTTTTCTGTGCTACCAATATGTAAATATATACACACACACAGAAGTTGGTTTAAATGGAAACAACAAAAAGGTTGTGGAAACATGGAAACAGATCTCAACTTTAGATAGATATGATCCAAGGATGGGACTAAAAAAGTGGCTACAAATTTATTTTAAACAAAAAGAACCCTCCGCGTCCCCTTAATCGAAAATAGGCGACATATAATCAAAATTGGAGCCAAACAAGTTATACCAAGAAAATGAGCATTTATTTTGGTGGGCAGTTTTTTGGTCTGGAGTTTGAAAAGGTGGGGTGCGGTGTTCATGTATACACTTCAGTTCTTGTGATCATTTCCATAATGTTTACGGTTATCTTCATTGTTAATTTATGTGGTTAACGCAGAAGCTAATCAAGAACTTATAATGGCTCAAGGCGGGATTAGTCTATTGGCAATGACTGCAGCTGATGCTGAGGATCCACAGACTCTTCGAATGGTAGCTGGAGCTATTGCCAATTTATGTGGAAACGGTAGTGCTAATTTTCTTTTCGCTTCTGATATAAATATATAATCTGTTTCTTCATTCGCTTACATAACTCACAAGATATTGCTACTCTAATCGACACGACTCTAATTAGCCTAACCTATTTTTTGCTCCATTGTAATCAAACAGATCTATCTTAATTGGTGATCTAATTACGTTGATGCTTAACCCATGTAATTTAGTTATAGTAAGATACATTTAGTGTACATAGAATATGCTACCAGAAGAAAATTCTAACAAGTATGAAATTTCCCAAACTTAACTTCAGATAAACTATCATCTCCATTAGAAAAATATACGCATCATCAATGTGATTTCTAACCTACTACAAATTCTTATGACCCATGCTATAGTTTGTACTCTTATATCTTCCCAGAGTCCCAATATAATTGTTCACAATTAAGAAGGCACACACTTCAATAAATATATAATTGTTTCACCTTTTAGCTAACAAAATGATAGTTTTACCCTTAATAATCGAGGGAGTAATGAAGTTTCTTTGTAATATATTGCCAGAGGTCCCGTTCTCTTTCCCAATCAAGGGAGTAATGAATTTATCCATCTCATAATTAAGGGTGGAATTGGAAGTAAGCACCTACTTTGGAGGTGTACACTTAAGGGTGGAATTGGAAAGTAAGCACTTACTTTGGAGGTGTACACTTCCTCTGGGACAGACTAAAATACAAATGTGGATAGCTTATTTTAGGACAAAGGGAGTATATATATATATTGTAAAGTTCAATGTTTTTATCTACTATATAGTCTATAGAAAGGTTAGAATTTAAAGAAAATGGGAACTGGGAAGTTGGTAACATGCCGGATTCGTATAAGTTGATAACTTGATATACTGGGAATGTTTTGTTTCGTTTGGTTATCTCTTTGTTGGAATAGGAGGATTTTGAATTTGCAACAGTCAAATGGTTAATTATGCAACTTTAGATAAATCTTTTCCTTCAGAAAGGGAGCATCAAACTCTGTGTTTAGAAAAGACGGTTCGAGTCGAGATAGCTCTGAGAATGTAGAGATGCAATATCTAGTTTGTACTCCCTCCGTCCCAAAATAAGTGGCCACATTTCTATTTCAGTTTGTCCTAAAACAAGTGTCCATTTAAAAATAAGTGTCCACTTTCCAATTCTACCCTCAATTATGAAATGGATCAATTCATTACTCCCTCTATTATTAAGGGTAAAAGTGTCATTTGGTTGATGAAGTGTAATATATACACATTTCTAAAACTGTGTGTGTTTTTCACTATGGATATTTATTTTGGGGTGGAGGGAGTATATGCCAGGTGAAGTATAAAAGTAATGCAAACCTTATTTTATCCTGATGTCCTCGATGTATTGGGTTGCCACTTGCCAGATAAACTTCAAGCTCGGTTGCGGTCTGAAGGTGGAATCAAGGCTTTGCTTGGAATGGTTAGGTCTAGACATCCAGATGTTCTTTCTCAAGTTGCACGTGGAGTTGCAAATTTTGCAAAATGCGAGTCTCGAACTTCTAGCAAAGGCAAGTTCCTCAAACAGCTTCTTGGTACTTTTTAATTGCAAATCTTTTGATCATTAGATTGGCAAGATATACTCTCTTTGTCATGTGAAATTTGCAAGCATGACTTAGCACATATTTTAAGGAAAATGCTTGTCTATTTATCAAATTTCTATATACCCTTCAATAGAAACAGTTAAAGGAAATACTATTAGGTGTCATTTGTTTTTTAAGAGGTTTGTAGTCTGATTTCACATCTAAAAAATAAGAGGTGGATGGTGCACCTCTTAAAATTTCAGAGGACAGTAAGAGGTTTTTCAGACCTTTTCTTAAAAATAAAACAAATAGTCTGAAGTCTGCAAACCTCTTGATTTTCAGACTTAGGAGGTTTTAAGAGGTATTCTTTAAAAAACAAACAGCCCCTTAGTTTAATAGTAATGATAATGGTAGACAGATGTGTAAGTTTAACTTGGAATCTTTCTAGAAGAGGAAATGTTGCAGTTTTTGATTTTGTAATCCCTCTGTCCCAAAACAAGTGTCTGACATTTCTATTTTAGTTTGTCCTAAAATAAGTGTCCACTTTAAAAAATAAGTGCTCCCTTTCCAATATTACCCATAATTATGAGATGGAGATATTCATTACTCCCTCTATTGTCATGGGTAAAACTGTTATTTAGTTAATTCAGGAAGTGTAATAGTTACACATTTCTAAAAGTCTGTGCCTTTTTTGATGGTGCACATTTGTTTTACGATGCAAATGAGGTACTTAAAACCATCTCGTTAGTTTTTTGTTTAATAGAGCTAGTGTTTATGTATCTACAAGTATTTCGCATGTTGTATTTTTGGGTTGTCTAACAATCCAATAGAAAAAGAATAAAAAAGACCATTCAGACATATTTTATGCAGTTTAGACGAAGGAATGACGGCTTATTAGTTGCGTTTTGTGGGTTGTTTTTTTCCTTTCCATATTGTTTGAACTTTTTGCGTTATACTGAACGTTCGGCTGATTTTACTGGTTTTAGGTAATAAAAATGTCCGGTCTCTATTGATAGAAGATGGGGCACTTCCATGGATTGTGCAAAACGCCAACAACGATGCATCAATAATCAGACGCCACATTGAGCTTGCACTCTGCCATTTAGCACAACATGGTAAGTATATTTCATGCCTTTGTTATATTGCACTTTACTAGTGTTTTCTGTAGGGGTATGTAGAAAATCATTTGATTCACTTAGAACTGACCCACCATAATTGAATATCCAATTGTTTTGTGATCGGATCGGGATCCAAAATTTCAACATCCAAGTTGCATCGCAATCCAAAATCCAATAAAATTTAACCGATCCAAATCTGATTACTCATACATTTATCGTCCAAGCAATAAATATATATAACTAATAGTATTTTAGAATATTGTTTTTTTGTTGATTTTTGAATATAATGTATTCTAAAAAATTAGGAAAATATACGAGTGGATTAATTGGTGGAAAAATTGGGTCAATGTATTGGATGGATCCAGTATAAGCAATGGTATTATCCAATGGATGGACCCAATCATATCTGACCATCCATTGGATTGATTGGATCGGATGCCTAATGTTAATTGGATTAATCAATTGGATTTCAAGCGATGAACACCCCTAGCTTTCTGCCTATTCGCTTCAAGAAACAGAAAATGAAAATGAAGATTGAATTTAAAAACATATGTGAAAACAAAACATAACCTGTCCGTGCTTGTGCAATGCTTCACTAAATCAACCAAAATACGTGGAACTAAAATTAGGGAGATTAGACAAAGATTGATAAATTACTAAACCACCCATGTCTACATAAGACCCTAAAACCTTGCATAACTCTTTTTTCTGGGTAAAGGGGACGAAACCCTAGGAAAACATGAAATAAACCTTGCACATTTCTTTCACCCGTCTACTTCACTCGTCCTGTTTTGTCCAGTCTGCGTACCAAATGCACCCTGAACATCTAAAAATGCAGATCATAACACCACCAGCAGCATAAAATGTTTGCATTTTTTCATTATCCTTCTGTTTTTTCATTTGTAGGCCAATCCATTAGTCACATCCTGAAAACGAGAAGCGAATTGAATAACATTTTTTGCTTATATTTTGTAATGGAAGTATTTTTCAATGGTTGTTGAGAAACTTCGGTATTTGTTGTAAATTTGTGATCTCAGAAGTAAACGCACGAGACATGGTGAGCGGAGGTGCCCTGTGGGAACTCGTTCGTATCGCGCGTGATTGTTCCCGAGAAGACATTCGTGCTCTTGCGTGCCGAACTTTGACTTCCAGTCAAATCTTCTCGTCCGAACTTCGACGCTTAAGAGTAGAGATTTAGATCAGCACATCAGGTCTGAGACCACCTTCTTTGCTCACTATTCTTAGAATGGGTTGTTCAATATGGCTGAATCTATGATCTGCTTTTGTTGTAGTTTAACAAAACAACCCATCATAATTTTGTATAGGCATTCCACTTTATTGTGGTTGCCCCAAGGTTTATTATAGAGGATAATAAACATGGGTTCCTTTTGAAGATTCATAAATAATTGGACCAATTAATTTATAGAGAACCAACTTAGGGGCCATTTACCGAACTCTTACCGGGTAAGCACTTACTGGGTGTCACTTACCGTATTGAGTATGGCAAGAGTTGAGAATCTTCCCCGGAAGAGGCATTACAAGGATCGAGAGTCCTACCCGGTAAGCAATTATCGGGAAAAGACACATAACAACAATCCATTTTTAAGGGCTGAGAATGTGTTACCATATACGGTAAGTGATAGTGATGACTCTCTCAGATGAGCGGTTGCCCGGTAAGTGTTTGGTAAACAGCCACTTTCCGTTTATAAAAAGCTTATTGGCAAGAGTGAATATTCTCCATATCACAATGCTAAGCACTTTTTACTCGGTAAATGCTTACTGGGTAAGAGTTTTCTCCCTCGATTATCGGGTGAGATTCTCGGTCGTTGTAATGCATCTTACCAGGTAAGATTTTTGGTCATTATCATGCCCATGCAGTAAGGGTAAGTGATTGGATCTATTAAATTAAGAAAAATGATTGCTTATCGGTCATTGAATTAAGCCAACTTTCTAAACTAGTAGTAAAATGTTATTGTATCTGCTTAACCAGCTTTCTATAATAGAGGAAGTAGGGAATGGGTGAAAACTTATTAAACTTGGGATACTCCATAAAAATGATTGCTTGAGAAAGAAAAATGATTTTTAATGTTTCTTTTTCTTCCTGTTTTACCAATTAGAGTAAAAAATCTTAGTGTTCATGAGAGCGAATTAATATTTTATTAGTTGTATCGAGTGTTTAGCAATATAATTATTGTCGTAACCTCTAAAAAATGAAGATGTGAGAAATTTTAAAGAATTTATTAGAGATAGATGGTTTAACTAGTTTTAGACCAGTGTTGGTCAGACTCTTTTGGACTCCTCATAACCTTTCAAATACATTCTTTAGAATTTAGATTAGTAATTGTTTTGTGTTTTTTACCAAACAGATTCCCTAAAAATTTATATAACTTGGAAAAAGTATAAACGATAATAAAAAGTCTCCAATTTGAAAGAACTTTAAGAGCATCTTCAAAACGGAGAAAATGAAATTTTACACAAATTTTGTCTCCAACAGATTTTCCAAAACTATGTCTAAAATGGAGAAAGTAGGAGAGAGGATGTAAAAATCTCCAAATTTGAAGAACTCTTCAACAATCTTCAAAAATACTATGAAAGGGAAATAGTTTTTTTAGTATTATTATTTTTCACCAATAAGAATTTTTGAAATAAAATATCTAGGAGAGAAAAATAGTATTTTATTGGATATATGTGATATTTTAATAATATAACTAAGATGTTATTTTTAAAATGGAGAAATCTGTTGGAGTTGAGCGTTTTATTATAGAGATTTTTGAATTTTGATTATTTATTTTGAAATTTTTTTTGAAAAGTTGTCGAAGATGTTAAAATCTATTGTGAAAAGAGATTTATTTTTTATTGGTTCCATCAATATCTATCAGTTTTTGTATATGGTGTTTCTGTCAATGTGGACTTTCTAAGCCTACTATTTTAATTATATGTCCTCTTGATGTCCCATTAATCAATTCTCATTTAAGTTTTAATACTATAATTAATTTATCTTTTTATTATCTCTCTTTGATAAAATGATGTTGTGTGAATGATTGATTCGTGAACATTGAATTTGAGGACATGTGACTTGTATCACTAGTTGTTGGATGCATGATTTTGCAAATTTTATGGTTTTTAGTAGGAATTACAGTTATCAGTTTATTACATCTTTTGGAGTAAATCAAAGTGCTTTTGTGTTGTAAACATATATATGCATATTCGACATGAACCCATCATGATCCATCTTCATTGCTACATGTTCTCTTTTACGACAAAAGTGCTTTTGGACTTTTTGGAAGCACAAAAGGAGTTCAAATTCAAATCTTGTATATAATATGACCTTGTTGAGCAAAAAAGGGGTGACATTTTCTTAACATGATTGAATTGAGCAACATATTGGCAAACTTCTCCTCCCGTTGGGGCTTGGATCAAAAAGTGCAACAAATTTAAAGAAAATTCTAGGCATATAGTAGTTTATCTTTTATTTTTGCAATATAAAAAAGAAATATGATGACATGGACATCATTTCTTACATACCATTACGTGACTATGGATATACTCCTGTGGTTAATAATCCTATCGACGAATTCAACAGCTATCGAACAACTTGGATCAGTTGATGAATAATTAAACGGGTCTCAATCACAAAGTTAGCAATGAATATCGAAACGAAAAACATCAAGCTTACCATGAAAAGAATAATGAAATCGAACTAAAAGTGTTTTTTTTCAAGTAACATTGGGGAAATGTGCTTTATTTGTGTTACTGTGTATACCATTTTTTTTCATCAATGTATTAATAGTTTAGTAAGGGTGGAGGGAGTAGTCACCTTTCCACATTTCTTGCCACATCAGCATTTTACACTCTCTTTTTCATCATTTTACCCCTACAAAACCCCTGCAGTGGTTACCATTCCATACCTTCACCCCACTAACCATTTTAAAAAAGAAAAAGAAAAAAGAAGACGAGGGAGGGAGGGAGGGAGGGAGTTATGTTGGTGTTAGTAACGATTAAGTATCTTGTGGGTCTCTTATGTTAAACTATGGAGACTTTAGGGGCTGTTTAGCATCTTTTAAAAATCAGATATTTTAGGGTTCAAAGCCCCATTTCCTTTTCATTTGTGTAAAAAACGTTTTTAGAGAGAAAGGGAGAAATTTCAAATTTTCGTCAGGATTGCGCAGTCGTGGGAGATCGACTCGTTCTCCCTTGTTAACCTTTGGATCGTCGTGAAATTTGGGCAGTAGCTTCGCGACTCATTAATCTACAATCTGACTGGAGGGATTAGGCATCGGAGTTTCCAGTAGGGAGCAACAAACTTCCGAAGTTACTGGAATTTCCAGGAAAAACGATTTTGGTGATTTGGAGATTTAAGTGGTGTGTGCGTGCGATTCTGAAGGCAATCGACGGAGAATCAAAGTACCGAGTCGGAATCACTCGTAAGGTGGTACGAGGTGATTGTTGTATTTGTGAGAGTGCTTGACTTGTTTGACATCTTGTCAGGTGAGTACTCTATCGATCTACCTGCGATTATGTGTTCATGATTATATTGCATGTGTAATTATGTGTATGTTGGCATGTATTTGGTTATGATAGTACCTATGGTGGTAGTGATACCCCTAGGGAAGATACGGTTATGATAGTACCTATGGTGGTAGAGATACCCCTAGGGAAGATATTATGGATTAAGAGGCCTGGTACCAGTGTCATTTCATTCCTTGATGGTATTGAGCCGTAAGGAAGGGGGATGAAGTTTGCATGTATATGATTGCTACGTAAATGTGGTTATGTTGCATGATGGTAAGTAGATTAGATGTGTGCTCACTAAGCGAAAGCTTACCCGTTGTAATTTTACTCTTTTAGTGACAGGTACGTCATCTAAGGATAAGGGAAAGGGACCCGCTTGATGGCACTGGATGATTGGTAGCTCAACAAACATGGTTTTATAGATGGAGTTTAAATTAGCAAATGTTTGAGACAAATGGTTGTTTAACACTTATGTTGTTTTTACTTAGTTATTTCTCTATAAATGGCTTGGTTTCAAGATAAATGTTTTACCGTTCCAAATTATTTAAAGAAATGACATGTTTGCTTAAATATATCGTTGTCATGAAGCTTCCGCTTTATTTTTAGGTTACTTTTGGTTAAGTATGTGTTTTAGAAAAACAAGTTGTTACAGTTGGTATCAGAGCCTTGGTTTAAGGGATTCGAGCATTCACGAGTGGTGAGTGCTTGAACTTAAACTCAAGTGTTCTTGTTTTCGAAACAAAGTAACCTTAAAAAGCATGTTTTTGTGTAAGAAAATGGGTTAAGAGGCTGAGCTACAGATCGGAGCATCCAGACGGGAGTGCACACTAAATCTTACCTAGTTATGAAAGCATGTTGATTTATTGTTGAAATGAATGAGTTTTGTGCAAGAACTATATGAATCTTGCATGTGGAATTGTAACGACCCAAAATCCCAAGATAATAATAACAACAACAGTAAGAATAATCCCAGTGAT
>LUCG01142946.1:0-11751 GCA_001633085.1 Carthamus tinctorius
CACCACTGCCGTTCAACATAAAAGGGTATTTTTGTCATTTTTCAGCATTCCATTTCAATTCCTCAGCAAACCAAACAGACAGATTCAAATTCCTTTGACAGATTACATTCCATTCCTGTCAACCAAACACTTGGTCAAACCTGAAAACATTCCATTCCAATNACAGATTCCATTCATTCAGAAATCATTCTGCGAACCAAACGCCCCCTTAGGATTTTGATATTCGAGGTAATTGGAATAATCAATTACATTGACCAAAATCCTTTAAAGGCGTATGGTTTACCATGGAATTCAATCGAATTCCATGTAAACATTCACGAATTTGGTCATTTTATCACAGTTGAGATGAAACTCAATTCACTTCCATTTTAATTTCTCAAAAAAAAAAAATTAACCCCGTATTTCCTATCTGAACCACCATCGATCTGAACCACCCTGACCACTACCTATCTGAACCACCATCGACCACCGCCGATATAAACTGCTCTCGATTCGGAAACAATGCATACCTAAACCGCTCAGGACCATCGGCGATCTGAACTGCATTAGTTAGATCTCAGTTTCAAAACTTTCAAACAAAAATATTTTGGTCATTTGCCAATATTTCATCACAATTCCAAAACTACATTATGTAACCCAAACATAGATATCCCAATTACTTTAACACATTTCATTCCAACGTTTGTCAACCAAACAGGTAGTTAAACCCAATAACATTCAATTCCAATTCATTTAACGTCAAATTTTTTTAACAGGTTCAATTCCATCAAGAAAAAACATTATGTGAATCAAACGGCCTGTAAACCTTAAGCCACGACGCGTCATAACGGCTATTGCAACAAATCTTTTAGAATAATATACAAATTCAATAAAAGAAGGAAAACAATCACAACCTAAAGGATCGTTCTAAGGGGGTGTTTGAGATTGCTTATTAAAACTCCTTATTTGCTTATTTGTTGTTTCAACCAACAATAAACAATTTTAAGTGTTTGGATAAAAGGTAGTTGTAGCACCTCAATTATGATTAGATTTATATAAGGATTTTAGTAATTTAAGATTTGTTTTTTTTATTATTGGAAGTTAGGGGTTATTTTTTTTATCTATTTAAACGAAATAGAGGGTCTAATGGAGAAATTATGGCATGGTTATCCAAGTAATGCGACTGCTAACTTAGGTTACGTGCATATATTTATATAGAATTAAGTTCAAATAATAACTAATGCAATTTGCAATAATAAATGAATCAACCACAATCACATATAATGTGGTCCCCACATATTAAAAAATCATATATGATTCAGGTGGGTCCCACAACTGAATCATTTATGATTATTTAATACACGGACCCACATCAATATGTGGCTCAAAATGGGTTCCGTTGTTATTGCAAATGGGGTTGGTTCTTGTATGAACTTGCCTATATTTATATACATAGCTATCAATTTTACGATTGAATTAAAAAGAAGAAACCCTAGAGATCATAGACTACCGCAACCGAATACCCTACTGACCACCAGCCACTATCTACGCCACCCCCGCTTCAACGCCGGCGGGCACCTTTTGACTCGGGCTTGATCGCCAACGACCGTTGTTTCTATTGCAAGTTACAACGCGGTCGAGGACTGAAATCAACGGTTGTTGGTTCCTTACCGTGATTCACTCACCGACGTTGGCCGACAACAGGTTTTGAACGCAGACGATCACCCCGCAACCACCACCTTGATCGATTGCCGGCAAGCCGACACCGACAACCTTTGGATTAGGTTATGTGCAACGCCGCCTTTTAAGCGCGTATAAATCGTCTTCGTCGTTGGCCAAGTAAGTCGTCTATATATTTTAGGATTCGCCGTTTTGAGTTTGTGGTCATAAAATTTAGTTAGCTAAATATTCCGTCGTAAGCATGCTTTGATAGTTACTTCGCTAGTTATAAGAATATGTCCTTGAATATCTTCTGTAATGTATCGCTTGGAAAGGAAAGGAAGCGGTTAGTGCATTTTTTAATGCGACAACTAGGACTATAGTTTATCATTAAAGACATGAGAGTGTATGGTACTTTAAGTGACAAGTTAGGGATAAGAGTGTATGGTATTAGCGATAGCTACACGTGGGTGCATTGCTTTATCGTCGCAAAAGTTGACGCGGGTGACACTCACGGTTAGCGGTACATAAATTATTTACTGGATAAACATGTAATTTGTCTTAATCTTGTGTAGGTTAATCTATAGACCGTCCAGTTTATCAGAGATTTACAGTTTTCGGTTAATCTTCGATCATCAGGTGAGTATCCTAACCTATACATTATATCATGTGTTCGTGTTTGTATGTGGTGGCAGAAATTATGTTTGGATGTGAAGTATATGTTTTATGTGTATGGACAGCCTTGTTCTCGTGAGAGACAATGGGACAGCCTCGTACTCGTAAGGGTCGAGGGGATAGTATCGTTCTCGTTAGAGACGAAGGCAGGATCAGTTCCGTTCTTTGAAACGGGGGACGGTTACATGTGCAAACATGTTTCACGTGATGCATTGTATCTGTTTAGAGCGCTCACTAAGCTTTACCTTACTCACTGTTTTCTATTTTTTTTAGGTAGCGGTTCGAGTATCGATAAAGGGAAGGCTCTAGCTTGACTCCAGACGGCTTCCGCTTGAGAACATAACTTGATTTTTTTAAGCTTGCAGATTTATTTTTAGTTTTTTTTAAAAACCCAACTGAGTATTGATTTTGGTTGGATTAAATCATTGGAAGTTATTTACGGTTTAGTTAATTGAATAATGGGATGTTACAGCTTATTGCCGCACCAACCAATAGATAACGAGTTTTTAAAAAAGTTAAAAGCTTTTTACCTTTTTAACCAGTAATAAGCAAATAAACAGATAAACATAAGTCGTTTTAAATAAACAATCCCAAAACACCTCCCTAAGAATCATTTAGATAACTCACCTTCACAAGGCGGCTAAATATCTCAAGACCTATAAAAGGACAAATCGGTACCCATAAAACTTACACCAAAAGCTGGGTGGACTCCGCCAAATCCCCCCCTTTCTGAAGAAACTTCCCCTAAAATCGACGATAACCTTCTTCACGATTCTCGATCTCCGGTGGTTTTCCTCCATTAATCTCGCAAAATCTCAGGTACTTTTTCGAGATCATCACACTCTGTTTGCTACTCGCCTCTTTGATTCGAGACAATTTGTTATGTTTATGCTTCGATCGTAATTTGATTTCACTGTTCTGCTTGATCGGGAAAGCGTGTTCTTGTTTCCAGTTTGAAAGGCTTTTCTGTGTTTGATTTGTTTGCTTGGCTGTTATAGATGTGTTTGTTGTGGAAAAATTGAAGAGACAGTAAACTAGGGTTTGACAGTTTGATTGAATTTATCGTTTATGGGGTTGGGGTTTGGTGGATGTATTTGTACGAGTATGAAGTATTGATGGGGAGGTTATAGGTATGAATGGTGGGGGGGACTACGTAGTTTGCGATTTATTTAGTTTACAGACCTTTAAAAAGCTATCCACGTTGATTTCTTCTTGTTGTTTGACTTTAGAGGGTTGTTTTTAAGGGTTTGAATTATTTGAGATGCATCAGGACAGATATGGCTGTTTTGTGGTTAAGTTTGGTCGTGGAAAAGTAACCACGTTTACACATAACTCGTTGAGCAAGGAATGTAAGTCCCTGTGACGATAATATAACACATAACAAATAACCTTTTTTAGGGAGGGGAGCTAGAGTTCACTGAATTTGTACCGGGGCCTTTGTGTGAAACAATTCTGCAACCCTTAGGTTGTGAGTTCGAGTCTATTTGAAGACATGCGTGTGAGATTTTTTTTCCCTGTTCTGTAGAAAAGCAACAAATTATGTGAAAGGATATGCTTCAATGGCATAACAATTTTCACTAAAACGTCTGTTTTTTTAATGGTCAAGGCGAAAAAAGCTAATATGACAAGTGTATGTAAACATAGAGAGGTTGGTTGAGAAACAAAAGTAATTGTTTGGACTTGGGAAAGCTTTAAAAGGGTGTAAGCGTGCACATCTTGTGTTTAAGGATAAGTGGATTCTGTTTTGGACATCAAGGGATGCAAGGGTAGGCTAGTATGATGAAAGTCAATATTTCACCTAGCATGGAAGTGCATGATTACGATAAAGGGGCATAAGCCTACGCTTTTTTTTTTCCCTTCTTGAAGGTATAAAGTGAAGCTAGTTCCAAGACATATAAAAGTGAGTTTCTTTTTTAAAACTATTGGACTTTGCACCTTGTGTCCCCTGGCTACCCTTTTGATCATCCTTGAAGGAACTGCTTGTTTGTAGCTTGTGCGGGGTGCGCCAAATGCACCCAGTTGTTTCTGCTATATATAAAGCATAGATGACAAAAGTGTGAATGTATGTGTTGTTATTTGATCATGCTATGGCCCATCTCAAGCAATAGCATAGTGCCCTTCTATCCCTGCTATGGTACCGTTCTCAGTAACTAGTAACTATACCTCATTTGCTCTATTGTTCAAAGAAAAGCTTTTGCAAAAAACCCCACCTTTTGTCCTGACATCCTCTAAGCTTCCATGACCTGACATACCATTCCTTGCTTGTGTGAAGCATATCACACTCTTTAGATTCAACGTAACTGCTAATAATCAACTTTGAGGTTTCTGGTCGGCAAACCAAACCCTACAAACCTTTAACACCAGAAACATAACTAAGGAAGGCAATTTTTTGGATAATGTCCAGTACTCTCTCATTGACAAGTGCTCCTTATCGATGATTACCATGTACGAATATATGGTTTAAATGTAAGCTATGGGATCCTATTTATACTTAAAAAATTAAAATAGTGATTCATATAGTACTTCGAATTACAGTTGGAATGGAGGATGTAGGATAGGGATGATCCTTAGTATCCTTCAAGATGTCCCAACACGTGTTTATGTACAACCAGGGGGATGTGCTGATTCTGCGTTGGAACTTTCTCGAATCATTCACAAAAGTGTATATAAACTTGGGATTCATCATGGCGTATTCGCACTAATATGGTGTCTAACCTTTCATTCTAGGAGAACTAGTTATCCACAATTTGCAGCTCTGTCTATTTGAAACATGTTATATCTTTTTGCCAGTGTGTTTCTCTGTCCATTTATTTTACCACTTGAAAGCAGCAAAGGCTTGTTTATGCGCTTCGGAAAGCATCTCTTGTAGAGAAAATCGTCAAGGAGGTTAGCAATTAGGTTGTGTTAGAATGTTAATTTGTTTTGGGATAAAGGTTGCAAAAGAAATTTTAGTCCCCTAAAGGTCGGAATAGATGGATATTTTTTTTTGTGTGCTAGAAATGTCGGTATAATCTATTTTGATCTTGTGTAATAGTTTTCTGATGGAACAAATGTCCTCTTCTGGTATATATTTTTCAGGCGTGTTATAATGACAATGTCCCAAATGAAGACCATTGAGTTGGACGAAGGATGGAATTTCATGCAGACTGGGATAAAGAAGCTGAAGAAAATTTTGGAAGGGCATCCAGAACCACAATTTAGCTCTGAAGAGTACATGATGCTATACACGTAACCTTACTTCCCTTGGATTTATTTATTCTTTTTGTTAATTTTTCATCTCACCTGGATCTTTTTTACCCCATTATGCTCTGAATTGGTCAAGGTTTTGAGTTACTCTATTATCTTAACTCTGCATACAGCACTATCTATAACATGTGTACTCAAAAGCCTCCGCATGACTATTCGCAACAGCTGTATGATAAATACAGGGAAGCATTTGAAGATTATATTAGCTCAACGGTAACCCTTCTATCTTTGGTTTTTGCTTTCAGCACAAAATGCCATGGGTTCCAATAATGATAATCAGAGGATGTGAATTGTAAAATAAAGAAGGAAACAATACATTAGCACACATATACAGGTGGTGGTAGTTGATGGACAGTTGTATGCAATTTCTACCTTAAGATGGATTTCACTGTACTATGTATTATATATATATATATATATATATATATANGTCCAGTTGTATTTCATTCTATGAAGCAAATACTGCGAATCCTGTAAGCGAATAAGAATCTTCTCTATTTGTGAACCTCTTAAGTATCAACTACTCTATCATATTATCAAATTATATACATATTAACGTAGATTGTTTACCTCGTGATATTAGTAACGGCATGAATCAGAAGTTATGTTGGTTGGTGTTTGGTGAAGTGGTAACTTGTCACGGATGAGAGACAAGGCAACAGTCTCGTGATGGATGCAAGTGTATTTTGGTTTATATTTGCTAGGATATGTACTGTTAGTATGTTATAAGTTTGTACATCAAAGTCCTGACCACACTATGAAGATTGAAGGCTGCAGGCACTACTAGTTAAATAGTTTACTTGGTATTTCTGAGACATTTGAGCTTGCAATTCCATCTAGTGTCTTGTATATATCACGCTCTGTTCCAATATTTGCAACCTTTGCTGACCCCTAGTTTGTGTGGGATATACTGGGGTCCTTTGGTTTGGTTTTATTTAATATCCATAACCCCTTCAATCTGCAAGTCACTGGCTTATATATAACTTGCTTACATATTGTTACTACTGGTTCTAACAACTGCAGTTCCCATCATTTTTAAGGTATTGCCATCACTGAGAGAGAAGCATGACGAGTTTATGTTGCGGGAGCTTGTGAAACGTTGGGCGAATCATAAAGTAATGGTTAGGTGGCTTTCGCGGTTTTTCCATTATCTTGATCGTTATTTTATTGCCCGGAGGTCCCTGCCAGCACTGAATGAAGTTGGTCTAACTTGTTTTCGCGAATCGGTTTGTGCTGTTGCCACCTAGTATTTATTTGAGCACATAATTCGCATGGGTTGGGTTTTGGTTTCTAAAGCTTCTTTTTCTAAGTACAGGTTTACGAGGAGACTAAGGTTAAAGCTAGAGATGCTGTTATTGCCCTTGTAAGTTATTTTATTTCTCATGCTCCATCTCTTTATTTGCCATGCAAAGTTTGAATAAAGAATGCTTGTGATTTAGATCGATCAAGAACGAGAAGGCGAGCAGATTGATAGAGCATTATTGAAAAATGTTCTTGATATATATGTGGAGATAGGGATGGGACAGATGGATTACTATGTAAACGACTTTGAAACTGCCATGCTTGCTGATTCTGCTGCTTACTATTCTCGAAAAGCATCAAATTGGATAGTGGAAGATTGTTGCCCTGATTACATGTTGAAGGTACAACCCATTAATTTTTTACGGCCATTGCTGCAATTTAACACTTTTGATAATAGTGCTATTGTTATTGATCTTCATCATTATCACGGTTGGTATTGCCATACTATGTAATTCTTTTATCTTGTTTGTTTGATTTTTAATAGGCTGAGGATTGCTTAAGAAAGGAAAAAGAGAGAGTGTCTCACTATTTGCATTCGAGCAGTGAACCAAAGCTCCTGGAGGTTAGTTTTTCTGAAAACTTGCGGAATTATGAACTATGTGAATTTTGGGGTTAGGTCATCAAACAATTACCAAAACGTGGTGGTTGGTCCGTGTGATTGTTTCATAGTTAAATTGTGATTGCCATGATTTTTCTCGCCTTTTCATATGAGTATGCTTTTTAGCTCGAGAAATCTCTAGAAATCTTCGGTTGTTCATAGATGGTTGCAAACATTAGTAGAGTACATATGTAATTATTGCACTTCTCGGCTGGAAGTGCACAAATGCGTGGACCAAAGTTAAATTGATATTGTTGCACATTTGGGTGCCTTTTCACGTGTTTACTAAGAGAAATCTGATACTGGAGGATATATTATGGTCCCACTTTGTGGTGGTTGTAAACAATTGCTGCACCTAGGAAAATAACATCTGAAGATCATGTATACTAATGTTTTTGCATTTGAATTTAACCACTTCATACTCATATTTATGTTTACCTTTTTTACTTCTATAGAATGTGCAAAACGAGTTGTTGGTCACATATAGCAGCCAGTTGCTTGAAAAAGAGCATTCTGGGTGTCGCACTTTGCTTCGAGATGATAAGGTACTTTGATTTTCGCATTAAGGATTTTGCCTAAAGTATTATGATCAACAACGGCTAAGTTATCATGTCACCAACAAACAGGTGGATGATCTCTCGAGAATGTATAGGCTTTTTTCTAAAATTCCCAAAGGATTGGATCCGGTGGCTAACATGTTCAAGCAGGTATCACTTTGCTCATAGGAAATCGTCTAGATTACTTTCTTTGTTGCATTCTGATGCTTTGATTATTTTTTGGGGTCCTAGCATGTTACTGCTGAAGGGATGGCTCTAGTGCAACAAGCTGAAGATGCTGCAAGTAACAAGGTAAGCACAGTTTATGATGAACTTGAATTACATGGCATCTACCATCAAGTTAGTTTTCTGTATTACATGAACTTGGCTGCATCTTTGTACTCTTGATTGTGATGTAATCAATTCTAGATTTATCATGGAACTAGCAATGGGCTAAGGGGGTGTTTGGGATTGCGTATTTAAAACAACTTATGCTTTGTAAAAGTGCTTATCAACTTATGTGGTCTAAAACGTAGTAAGATCATAAGTTGGTTTTTAGGGGTTGTTTGGGATTGCTCATACATGTAAAATAACCAAAAAACAGATAAGTTGTTTAAAAAAAGTTAATAAGTTAGAATGAAGTTACTTATCAAAAACTCTTTATCAACGGTGACGAAAAGCTATAAGCTTTTTTCTTCCTCCCATCCAAACACTAAAGGCTGCTTATCAGCGGTGACTAAACGGAATAAGTTAAATAAACAGTTTTAATAAGCAATCCCAAACACCCCTAAATACGCACAAATATCCAAATTCAAGTGCTAGCATGATGCGTTATACTTAACATGCTACTTCATAATTGTTCCAATATTGTCAGCGTACAAATTATGCGCAAATCAGGTGAAAAGTGATAGATACAGCCAGGAACTTGTTGCATCATATATATTGATGCTTTATTTGTATGATAAGCAAAACGGATGATACCAAACTAAAATTAAGATCATTAGAAGTTAAACAAGTGTCCTTGCGAAGTTGTGGTCAGGCTTCATGAAATTGCTATGCTGTTACTGCGGTCAAAATTCAAAATAGCGGTCCGGACGGATATTTTGAATGATGGCTGTAGCAGTGGTATAGCGGTCCAAAAGTAGCGGTTTCATATAATATTTCTTAGAATATTATATATATGTATGTATGTATGCATACATAAACATATACATATCATATGCATTAATTAAGGATATCATTAACTTAAACAAGTTCCACAAAAAACTTGAGTCAGAGTGAAGCTGGAGCTGATTTGGGTTTGACTTCGATGATGATAGAAAGTAATGAACACCTAATTATCTAATAAATTCTAGTCAGATGTTGGATTGCAATATGGATCATAATAAAATAGGCTTAAATGAAACTATAATAAAAGCCCATGTGAAAACAAAAGCCCAAAAAATAGCAAAAATGACAAACCACTATCTGGCGGTGTTGCAGACCAGTTTTTTCTTAAAATATTGGTGCAATAGCGGTAAATAGTGCTGATTCTTGCGCTACAGCAAATTTTATCGCTATTTGGCCACCACAAGAATATGTCCTGCAATAACACTGCAACTAACAAGAATATTTGGCATGACCTATTTGTATAGTCGTTTGCCATATATTACAAAGATATAAATTCTGAGGATGGAATTTTCATAAGGGGAGATGCGTAAGACCCGAAATAATAGTAAATAACAACATAATGTAGGGTGTTACATCACCATTCTTATAAGCATATGCCGAGTTATTGAATATTGCTTCATCATATGTTACTGTTTTATATGTTTGCCTGTTTTTCCACAGGCAGAGAATGTTGGTGGTCCCCAGGAGCAGGTAACATCCCTGGCTTATCATTTTTGAACAAAATATATGGATATGGTTGACTGCCAGAGACTAACTGGTCAACTTTTCAGGTGTTTGTCAGGAAAATCATCGAGTTGCATGATAAGTTCATGGCATATGTTACTGATTGCTTCGTTAACCACACACTATTTCACAAGGTTAACTCTTCTTTTGTTAGTAGTTTATATTTTATTCTTTTGGCAAAAATTTACCCTATTTTTTGGTTCTTCCTTAGGCCCTTAAAGAGGCCTTTGAGGTTTTTTGCAATAAAATTGTGGCTGGTTGCTCGAGTGCGGAGCTGCTGGCTTCATATTGTGACAATATTCTCAAAAAGGGTGGTAGCGAGAAGTTGAGTGATGAAGCTATCGAAGAAACTTTGGATAAGGTAGCCTTCATTATTTTCGTTTGCTTTTGTTTTACAGTCATTTTATTCACAGAAGGCAAGGCAGTTCGATGACATGGTTTTGATTTTTACAGGTTGTTAAGCTCTTAGCATACATCAGCGATAAAGATCTTTTTGCAGAGTTCTATAGGTAAATGTATAGATCTTTGTTTTTTTATAATCTTTAGGGCATCTCCAACAACTATTTTAAAGTGGAGAAAAGAGGAATTTTAGCAATTTTTAGCTTCAACAACTATGCTATCTTGTATGCTAAAATAGAGAAAAGATGAGAGAGATTGTAAAGTTTTCTAAATTTAGAGAAATCCCTGAAAGTTTATAGATGAGAGAGACAATATTTTTATTTCTTTTTCACCAATAAAAGATATTTAAGTTATGTGTAGGAGAGAAACAATATTTTATTAAATATATTGAATATTTTATTAATATAGTTAATGTTACAATTGTTAAAATATATTTAATTTTACGATTGTTTGAGATTTTGACTTTTCATACTCTATTATAGAAAAATTATAGCATATCTGTTGTAAAGCTGCAACTTAACTAAACCCAAATTCTTTATTTTATATGGATCAGAAAAAAACTTTCTCGGCGTTTACTTTTTGATAAGAGCGCGAATGATGATCATGAAAGGTTGATTCTCTCTAAATTAAAGCAGCAATGTGGTGGACAATTCACATCAAAGATGGAGGGCATGGTAATTATTTTACCGAATTTGTATCATGAGGTAATAATTGGGTTGATATTTTTTATATTTCATTTTGACATGCTTTGGTTCTTGCTCCCAGGTGACAGATTTGGCATTGGCAAAGGAGAATCATAGCCAATTTAATGATTATCTTTCCAATAACGCCTTTGCTAATCCTGGGATTGATTTGACGGTCACTGTTCTGACTACGGGTTTTTGGCCAAGCTATAAATCCTCTGATCTTAGCCTACCTGAAGAGATGGTAAGCTGCTTCTGTAATGTGATTTGAGATATATTGTTGGCAATGCTGTTTATATTGGCGATGTCACCGATGTATCGGATATCGAACCTACATTAAATATTGGTGGTAAAATACCGGTCAGAATATCGGCGATATTTGTTGATATTTCGACAAAAAAGTCGGTCTGATATGCTGATACCTGGAGAGGGTTTTTTGGGCTTCTTTTAATAACTGAGCTTTGTATATTTACTTGGGTCTTTTTTTAAATGATAGTCAATTAGTCTAAGTTAGGTTTCTGTCTTGATCTCTTCTAGTTCTATAGTCGACACCTTCACAGCCTGACTTCTACTCGACTTCAATATCGACTTCTATTTTTTATCGGTTTACCAACACTTTTTCTATTTTGTTTTGTGAAACTTATTTAAGTTGATGTTTTGATGTTGTAATTTTATCTTGAAGTAATGTATATGATATATATATATAGATGCATACATAGGCATGGGATCATGTGAGAAGTGCTATTTTTGGTGAGAAGTACTTTTAAACCGTTGATCACTT
>LUCG01142952.1:0-12930 GCA_001633085.1 Carthamus tinctorius
TGTGGTTGGGCTCTAGGTCCAGCGTAAGCTGGGCCGGGACAGCGGCGGATTAGTGGGTTGCCCTTGGATGCCTGATACCACCGGGGAGGCGGGCGTGCGTGCATGTGTGTTTGTGGTAGTCGTTCGTTGGTTCGATGCCGCTATGCCTTCCAGAAAAAATATCTGTAGGACTTCAAGAAACCAAAACTCACCTTAGTGGGCGTTTGATTTACAGAACGAAATTCGATGAAATCGGAATCCATCAAACGAGTTTGATTTTGAAGGGATTGAACTGAATTTTGATTGAATTTGACCAAGTGTTTTCTTCATATTTTATTAGTAAAACTTAAACGTCTTCGTTGAGACATCGTTGATGGTTTTGTTTGTATCTATAATTGTTTAACGATTGTTTATCTCTTATTAGTAAAATCCAAACGTCTTTATTGAAACACACGTAATGCTTTGTTTCTATTTGTAGTTGTCTTCGTCTTTTTTCGATAAAATAGCTATATAACTAGATTTCTTCTATCTACTCCATGAACATAACCAACAAAACCACGGTGACAATATACTTTCGAAAGATAAAATAGACACCAATTTAATTATCTTAATACTGATTAAGTTGAAAACATTTTCAAATCTGTAAGGTTATGTTTGGCAAACTATCTTATAATCTAACCGATGACTAATAAGTCTATAAGCTAGCGATTAAGAGGCTTTTAAGAAACCAGGTTACCACTTCTTATTTAAGATATATTATTTATCGGCAAAAGTAGACAAAATGGCGAGTACATCTTTAAACTTTCTTTTAAACATTTTCAACCGTTTGTTCAAACAAAATGAAGATAAAATCGACCGAGAATGAAAATTTTAGGGTTGAGATATATTATATTATACAGCTAAAGAAATGGACTCGTTATATTATACAGCTAAAACCAAACACTTTCTTTTATTTCCAATCCCGTTAATTACTGCTTAATACATCTGATCATACACCTCCTTCCTAAATGCACCAAAGGATTTGGCTCATAAGCACACAAAAACTTATACAAGTTTCATTCATCATAACAAAAACACCCAAAGGCAACTTATTAGAACTTGGTTCAAAGAAAACAAAAGGGTGAATTTTTACTCCGGTTTCCATGACGACAACGGTGGTGTGTCGGAGTTTTTATAACTGTGCACGAGAACTTGTTCGGGCATTCTAGCACCCTTGAACGAAGCAACCGATTCAAGCTCGGCCATCTCCTCGGGCGTGAGTTTAACCGTCAGGGCTCCAAGGTTTTGGTTCAGGTTTTCGATCTTGGTTGTACCGGGGATTGGACCAACGTCGTCCCCTTGGTGTAGGACCCAAGCCAGGGCCAACTGCGATAGGGTGCACCCTTTTCGTTCTGCCATTTGGCTAACTCGCTCGAATACGACCTTATTGTGCTCAAAGTTCTCTCCTTGAAACCTCGGCATGATCTATGAAACATGAAAATTGAAATTCTATTTAGGGGTTTGTTATGAGTTACTAAATGGTTTGATGCATAATGGTTAAGTATTCAGCATGCTTAAGAGATACTGTATTATATAGTGCAGAATGAAATATGGTTCATTGGTAACTGTTCTGAATAAACAATCTAAATGACGATAAGTTACCATTTTGACCCTCGGTGTGATTTAAATCTGTACAATTTAAATCTGAATGAAATATTGTTGCTTGATAAATATTTGAATAAAACAATTATAATGCAAATATTAGTTATCAAAAAATAAACATAATAATTAAGTTATGTAAAACCTAAAGTTATAGTTATTTTGTTTCATTAGATGATAAAACTTTGTTAAATTATTTTAATAAAATGTTTAAGTTAGTTATAAATTATATTTTTGAAAAATGGTTAATTAGGATATGGAAGGATGACCAATTTAATGTTTATTGATATAATATGTAATAGTTATCTAAAATATATATCAATATAAATTTTTTCTAAAATTTATTTTAACAAATTCAAAAAATTTAGCATATATACAACAATCAATTTTAAATTCTTTTAATTAACATTTTATATTATTTAATTTTCTTTACTATCTTGTTTGTATTCATTAACATATTAATTATTAGAAATTTGTTCTAATTATATTATGAAGTATCGTAATTGACTACTTTCAAAATGTTATAAGGTTGTTTGACATGTTTATCAGCTAGTTTTTTTTATCAAACATGATTTGTTCATCGGCTGGTTTATCAACAAACAGAGCCTAAAGAATTTCTTTCCAGAGTTATTAAATTCACACGAAACTGCAATATGCTATGAGTACGAACCTTTCTAAAGTCGTTATCCGCCAAATTGTCGATCAACTTTGGACCGGATGCGAAGAACCCACTACCCAAAGGAGCGAAAGGAACAATCCCGATTCCTAGTTCCCTGGAAAAAAGTAAACAGAAAGACGGATAACGTTAACATTTCAATCGCTAGTTATTTCCTAAATATTTGGAGCATATACTATTTAATACGCAGGTTATTGGCCCAACAGTATCTAGGTTAAATATATCAGTAACATAATAGCTCACGGGTTACCTGCAAGTAGGAATAACCTCTTCTTCCGCATCTCTAGTCCACAACGACCACTCCAATTGCACGGCTGTGACCGGATGAACGGCGTGTGCTCTTCTGATGGTCGCGGCACAAGCTTCAGATAAACCGATATATTTTATTTTACCTTCTTCAACCAGTTTCTTGAGTTCACCCATCTATAGAAACAAAATACTCTTTGTTATAGTCCGCAACATTTTATCACAAATGTAGGCTTATGAAACGATCCGCCCTAAAATACCCTACAATAATCATGAACTTGCGGAATCATACGAACGAAAAATCAATAATTTGCTTTCATAAGTTCTGTATGGATAAAGATGTCTGTGTTGATTAATTTGTCGGTATAAATTCGGAATATTTTTATTTGGAAGGGTTTCTTTCATAAATTGAAGGAACTTGCTTTTTAATTGTGAGGGACTATTTATGGGAAAAACTTGGTTTTGTGCATACATTTCCCCCTACAAGCAAGCATACTGAATAAGCTACTTTATATATCATTATGGGCCTGTTTGTTAGCAGCTTAATCAGCTTAATGAGACTCGCAACTTATTTTGTCAGCTATACATGATTGTTTGGTAGTGGTGTAATCTGTAATGGTATAGAAACTTAGGAAGTGGCTTATTTAGTAAGCTTTAGGGGGAGCTTTATGCAGAAAGCCAAGCTTTTTCCAAACTTGTTACTCTCAATTTAGAAAACATGCTTGTTCCATAAAAAAGAATGTTGTTTCCAACAAAAACCTTCCCGGTTTATACAGATAGATTAATCCATACAAACAAGTTTATCTATATAAGTATATAGGACTTAATGAAAACCAACCAAACAGCCCCTAAGTCACTACCATACAATCATGAATCATATATAACTGAACAAATAAGTTATGAATCGTATTATGCTCATTAAACTGCTAACTTCGAAATTTGTGTTCTTATGGAGATCTATAATGGAAGTAGTTGCAATTTTGATGAAATTTGTTCACAATTTATAGGATCACAGTTCAATCTAACATAAGAAGCTAGATAATGCATATAGAGACATAGAGAAGCAAAATTAGGTACAAACCGTGATTTCGATAGGGATTTTCGTATCGATCCGATGAGCATAGTACAGATCGATGTAATCAACGTCAAGTCGCTTCAAGCTAGCTTCACAAGCCGCCCTAACGTACTCCGGTTCCCCATGGATCTCCGCATCAACGAAAGTCGCACCAAATTTGATCCCAAATTTCGTAGCCAATTGAACTTTCTCTCGATCAATTCCTTTCAAAGCCTGTACACAATCACGAATTTCACAAACAAAATCAGTCGGAAAACTCAGGGGGCCGTTTGGTCCGCAGAATGATTTTTGAGGGAATGAAATTTGTCAATGGAATTGGAATATGAAAGGAATGGAATGAAATGTTATCAAGTTTGACCAGGGTGTTTGGTTGACACCGTTAAAAAGAATTGTTTGGTTTACAGGAAATGGAATGTAATCTCTCAAATAAATTTGAATGTCTGCTTGTTTTAGAATGGAATAATGAAAATTGACAAAAATACCCTCTTTTTTCATTTAGTTAAGAAAAAAAATTAAGTGTACATAAAAAAATTAACATTTAATCCCCAAAAACGAAAACGAAAAAACTGAACCGAAAACCAAAATTCTAAACGGTTCGGTTTCGGTTTCCATCCCAATTGGAAAACCGAACCGAACATACTTGGTTTCCAAAAAAAAAAACGAAAACCAAAACATTTTATACCATTTGGTTTTAAAATCGAACCGAACAAAAAAAACGAAAACCAAAAACCGAATGGTTTGGTTAGGTATTTTTGTCATTTAATTTTTTTGGACGGAATGGATTTCAATTCCATCCATTTTGAGAATGAATAATCAAATCTTATTTGAAGGAATGCTGGGATTTTAGGCTGTGCTTGGCAAAAACAAGCTAGCTTATAGTAGCTTAAAAGCTAGTCCATGTTTGGATGGATCATAAGCTAGCTTATTGAAATGTTAGTTGGAGTAAAGTTTCAGGAGCTTTTTGTAGCCTTTTCTAATTATACCCTTATTTTATTAGACCACAATGTATCATTTTCGGTCACTTTTACGTACTCATAAGCTAGTCTTTGTCAAGCATAATTTATTCAAAAGCTAGCTTATCAGCCACTAGCTAGCTTATTAGGCCGCGTGTGGCAAACTAACTGATAAGCTAGTTGGTAGGCCGCGTGTGGCAAACTAACTGATAAGCTAGTTGGTAGTTGATAAGCTAGCCTAAGAATAAATAATACTGATAAGAAAATAATTAGTGGATGTGCTAGTTTATAAGCTAACTTATTTTTACCAAACACAACCTTAGTTAGCTTATCAGCTAGTCTTCCATTCACCATTCAGATAACCAAACATCACAATCGAATTTGGTCCATTCCGATTCCGTCCAATTTACAAACCAAACGCCCCCCTCAAATTCATCATTCAAAGTTCAAACCCTAATTTTTCAAATTGAAGCACAATAACAACGAGAATCGAATCAAAATCAAATCAAATGAACTGACCTTGCCGATGAGGATCTCGTTGGTGTGAGGTCCGTAGACATCGGAGGTATCAAGGTGGGTGATGCCGGAGTTAATGGCGTGGTGGATGACCTTGATCATCTCTTCTTCGGGTTTCGGAGGGCCGTAGCCACCGGACATCCCCATACATCCCAGCCCGAGAGCTGAGACCTCTAATCCCTGTGATCCGAGCTTAATCCGTTGTTTCACACCCGACATTTTTCTGGATTTCGTTGGTGATTTGGAGGATGAAAGGATTTGTAGGAAGAAGTTTTTGGAGAATTTGAGTTGAGGAGTGAAGATGATGATTATAAGCAAAGATGGAGTTGACTGATTGGGATGGAAAACGTCGTCGTCGTTGATTTTTTGGGATAACCGACGGTGGGAAAGCGTTACAAGTGGGAGCTCAATTAAATGGAATGGTTGAATTTGAATATATGCGGTCGAGGTTGAACGACACTTGTCTTAACTTTTATTTCTTTTTCAAATTAAAATTAATCACATTCATTTTTTTATGTTATTTTAGTTAGGTTTAAAAAAAAAAACAGACATAGATTTTGTATGTGTTTGGTGAAAATAAGTTAGTTCATACGAATATTTATCATAAGGTAGCTTATTGAAACGCTACTTTGAGTAGTTTTTCGTAGTCTTTTCAAATTATATTCTTATTAATATTAATTAGGGTTGTGCAGGAATCAGCCGATCCAATTACAACCGACCGATAAAATTACAATCGACCGACAATGATTGGATATCCAATTGTAATTGGATTGGATCGGATGGAAAATTTTGACATCCAATTGGATCGAATCAGTTCTTGGATGGTAGTCCAAAACCGACTAAAACGTCCAAAACCGGTCGATCCGATCCAATTGACCATCCAATCTCAACCGACCAGACCCATCCAATTATCATCCAATGATACATCCAATTACCATTATTGTATTTTATGTTTTAACTTTTTAGTATTACTTAATAGTTATTGAATGAATGGAACTTAAACATTATGCACATTGTTTGAAATATTGGATTATTATATGAATTATTGTGAAATGGATTAAAAACATTTGATGGATTTTGATTAGATCATCCATTGGATGTCGTATGGATCTGATTTGATCCAATCCGATTAATATTGGTTGGATCCAATCCGATCCAATGGATATCCAATAAGAAAATCCAGTGGATAGAACCGAACCGATCTATCATTGATTGGATTGGAAAAATCCAACATCCAATGGATGATTGGATCGGTTTGGTTGGAGAAATCCAACATCCAATGGATGATTGGATCGGATCAGATCCCCTCACATCCATTGGATATCAACCTATGCACACCCCTAATATTAATTATTAAATTCAAACATACTGTTTTTGGTCATTTTATATACTCATAAGCTAGTTTTTGCCAAATATAGTTTGTTCATAAGCTAACTTATCAGCAACAAACTAGCTTATCAGCCAGTTTGTCAAACATAGCCTTTGCACACTATATTTAAGTGAAAGTATCAGAAAAATGGTTAGGAAACCGTTTTAACTTCATGAATGGCTCGTTTGGGGCAATTTCCTAAAAATTTAAGAAAGACTTTAAAACGGAGAAAATGGGGATTTTATCTCCTATGCAAGTTGTTAAGAGTAAAAACTAAAAGACATTTGTAGGAACTATTATGATGGAGAACTTTTATAGAAAACTGAAGTTTTCAAAACCTTGGCTCTTATCTTGAAATTGGTGGGAAATAGAGATGGTTAAATGGGTCTAGCCCCAATTGGCGTGCCCCTTCATTGATTACTTAATCGAGAAATCCTTAACCGATTACTTTTTCTTGCGTTTTTTGCATAACCGGTTATAACCGGCCTAGAACCGGTCCTTAACCAGTTGTAACCGTAACTGATATTTTTGAAAGAAGTTAGTTGTTTTATAGCCGTTATATATGATCGATTTTTGGTTTTTTTCATACTTATCCGTTCTTTTTGAAAAAAAAAACCCCCGCAACCATTATCGCTATAATTTGTGATCTCGACTCGTATTCGCTATAAATTCATGTCCGTCGTTAATGTAATTAATTTGAAGCTATAATAAAGCGTATTTTTAAAGTGTACTTAACTAACCCAAGATTTATTTTTGTAAAAGTTTATAATTAATCATAATTTTATTTAAAAAATTTTTTTAACCGATTTGTAACTGGTCGTTAATCGGTACAAATAACCTCAATCGGTTACTACTCTAACGAGCTTACTGTGTAACCGATTATAACCAGTCCGGATCCAGTTTTGGGCCACCTCTATCGATGGAAACTGTGAAATAATAAATTTGTTAGTTTATTTATTTATTTGACTTTATAATTATTAATATTATGTCGACGAGATGAATATCATAATATTTTATTAAATATCTAGAATATAGTAATAATATTTTATTAAATACAATAGTTATTATAAAAAGAAATGTTGTCTATTTGAATATAAGTTCTTTTGAGAACTTTGATTATTTGTTTCTCCATCTTAAGAAATTTTAAAAGATCTCTTGAAAAATGTTTTTAATGAACCCTTCCATCCTAACATTTCCAAAATTATGAAATTAAATAATATGAGTCCAAGTAGTAATACTTTGAAATTATGAAATGAAATAAAATGAGTCCTAAGTAGCAATACTTTTAAACAAGTTGTGTTAAGTAATAGCTAAATAGAGTAATTATGGTTCCGTATCTTTTTATTCTTTCCTTTTTCTTCTAGAAAATCAGATCCCAAAAGTTCGATTGAACAATGATGGTTGAGTGGAAGATGACGACGATGATGATGATGGGTATCGATGGAATGTTGACAACGACGGCGATGATATGAAAAACAAAGAAAAGAACCACAAGGCTTGTGGCGTAGCGGTAAGGCCTGTGGAGGATATGGATGGTATCCCATTCACCCCAGGTTCGAAACCCTTCGTGTGCATCTTGTGGCCAGACTTAGTCTCAGACGGCCGAATTTAATTTCAGTTCCATATTGCCAAGGATGTAGTCTAGACGAAGTCTAGATGAACCTTATCAAAAAAAAAAGTGTTTACTTTGGAATAATACATAATACTAAGTTTTCAGACAAATAAAAATAAGAGGTATGCATGATTATTATATTTTTTATCTTACAAAATGTAGACGTTTATTAACGCCCCCATAGTTTCCACAAATTTAGGGGTTGCTTGACGGTTGCTGAATAGTTTGGTGCAGAACAATTAAAAGACTCTTATCATATAGTGCAAAATGAAATATGGTTGTTTGGTAATTGTTCATAATAAAATTAGGGCGTTGAATGGTTAAGGTAGGCCGAAGATACAAAACCATTCAAAGGATTTTGGAACCATTACGAGGCAGACTTTTTCGAAACAAGATTCACCTCTTGACGGTTTAGATGTTGTCTCTTAATGTAACTATTAAAAAGTAAACAAACGACCCTTTAATTATCTTTCCAAGACGACAATGGAGGAGTCTCTGAATTCATCCAAGTTAGTTGCATGTGTCCATTCCTATCTCCCTTCACCGTGTCACTTGAAGCAAACGATTCGAGTTCAGCCATCTCCTCAGCAGTTAGCTTAACGGATAAAGCTCCGATGTTTTGGTCAAAATTCTCAATCTTTGTGGTGCCCGGTATGGGAACCACATCGCTTCCTTGGTGATGGACCCATGCCAGCGCTAGTTGTGCCGGGGTGCATCCTTTCCTTGTTGCCATCGAGTTGACTCGCTCGAATACGATCTTGTTGTGCTCCACATTTTGAAACCTAGGCATATTCTAAAAGAAAAGAAAATAATAATAAACTTTGTGCCAAAACTTTCCTTCCATATATGGAAGGAAATGGAAAGAAATGAATAGAAAGAAACTAAAAACGCTTTAAAAAATTATTAAAATTACAAAACTATTCAAGCTTTTATTATAAAATAATATATATTTAAATAGACACATTTGTAAAATGACACATTTCCTTTCCTTTCTCCATGTTTAAGAGACACAAAAAATTATTTTATTTATTCAACTTTTTAGAACACAATATAGAAATCGATTTCTTCCTTTCTTTTCTATTCATTTCTTTTTTGTTTCTCTCCTAAATTCGAGAACACAACCTTGTATCATAGCCAGAGTCTAGCACCTATTAGAAACTCAATTGACTCTTTTACCCCCATCTAGCCTTCGTTTGAGGTGGGGCGTATCCAAGTCCCACATAGACTAAACACAATTACATAAAACATTGAAATCTATATATATGTTGGAACGTTCCCCCTCCTTATAAAGGCTCTATTAGAGAAAGGTTTAAACATATGATAACACTTCTCGATCATGCATACCTTCCTAAAGTCATCGGCTATCAAGTTCTCGACCAAAGTAGGACCTGCGGCCAAGAATCCCCAGCCAATCGGACTATAAGCAACAATCCCGATACCAAGCTCTCTACAAAAAATACCCAAAAGGCCAAAAGCATCATCATCAAACAACATATTGTTACTCTTAAACAACATATTGTTACTCTTAATATAACGATTCGTGTAGTTATATTAAGTAAAATATTTGAATCACTCTTAAAAAAAGTTAACGACAAGGGTTGTATCGTAGAGGTTGAGACTCTGGGGATGTGGTGAAATTTCTTATCTGTCCAGGGTTCAATAAATTCTAAGCGTATACAACAACTGTGATAACTGAGTTTATCGGGCTGATTTCTTGCGATCCCAGTTTTTCGGGATTAGTCTGAGCATAGCCCGGGACTCAGGACACCCTCCCAAAGAAAAAACCCAAAAAAAAGAATATATAGAAGAGAAGTACAAATTAACCACTTAATTTATAAAATCACCTGCAAGTTGAAACAATTTCATCCTCAACATCTCTTGTCCATAATGACCACTCATTTTGAACTGCTGTTATTGGATGAACTGCATGAGCCCTTCTGATTGTTGAACCAGATGCTTCTGATAATCCAATATACTTCACTTTGCCTTCTTCAACCAGCTTCTTCAATTCTCCCATCTTTATTAAAATTACAGTTTTGTCACACAAGTGTTAACAACAAAACAGCTGGATCTAGGTTCAGATTCAGATTTCAGACGTTAAAAAACAAACAGTCTTATAAGTTCAGATTTGAGCACCACCTCTCATTTTTCAGATATGAAATTAGACTTCAGATTTCGGACCTCTTAAAAAACAAACGGCACCTAAGATTGGAAATTGCAAAAACAGCAAAACTGACAAGGGTGCGTTTAACCTGTGGTGGCGTACTGGTTAAGGCTTGTGGGGGAAGTGGCTTGTTATAACCCTTCTACCTCAGGTTCGAATCCAGGTGCTTTCAAATTATGGCCACTGGGGATTAACTCAGGGCAGCATTCTTTAGCTATCGGTGAACCTTGTCGGGATTAGTCGGGGCAAAGCCTCGGATACCCTTCCCAAAATAAAATAAGCGTGCGTTTGGTTTGTAGGAATGGAACGGATTGGATTTTATCTAGGCATTTGAATTTGAAGGAATTTGTAATTTTTTTTTATGTTTGGTTTGTAGGATTTAGAATGGATTTGAATTCCATAATTTATTAAAAAAAAGTTATAAAAAAATAAAAATTACAGAAAATAATTAAATTATCTTTTACTTAACTGGTTATTAGAAAACAAATGTTTTAAACGTATTTTAAAACATTATGTTGTATTCGGTTCTATCTTATCCGGATACCAAACACATGCACCGATAAACTAGAACAACACAAAGAGGAGCAACGGAGACGAACCGTGACTTCGATCGGGACCCGAGTATCGATCCGATGAGCGTAGTAGAGATCAATACAGTCAACGTCAAGTCTCTTCAAGCTCCCTTCACAAGCAGATCGGACGTATGCCGGATCGCCGCTCACCTCGAACTTTTCATCCATCAATTTGAATCCGAATTTCGTAGCAATCTGAACTTCATCTCTCAATCCTATCTCCTTCAACGCCTGCACCAATTTCCCCCAAATTCAAAATCAAAACTCGAATTCCAAATCGATTAACAAACCAGAAGTCGGTTAGGGAAATTTTCAAACGGTGGCATCACACTGTCACATAGAAACATAATAAATATGGTATTAAAAGCTAAAAAACTAAGAAAATGCCTCTAACAATATTTGAAGCCTAGACCTTATCTTTGAAAATTAATAAACTAACCAACTCTACCAAAAGAAAATTATGTTTTTATTACAGTTTCAAAATATATACGGTGACACGTAACAAATTAATACTGTGACACTTTTCACGCTCTATATTTTTTTACTCTATGACGGAGGAACGATACAGTGGCAGGTGCCACCATAGGCTATGTTTGGCAAATTAGCTCATAAGAGCATCTCCAAGAGCTTCCCCATATTTTCTCCAAAATGGAGAATTAAAAGTCAAAATCTCTATAAAATATTGCTTTCATCTCCAAGAGATTCCCTATTTTGGAGATTTATACATTAATTTTAATATTAAAATATTCAAGTCATCTATTAAAAAACTATTTCTCTCTCCAAATTCTTATTTTCAAGGCTTCTTATTGGCTATTTCAAATGGTAATGATTTTTGGAGTTATCTCCATATTTGGAGAAAAAGTCATTCTCTCTCTCGTACTTTCTCCATTTTGGAGAATGATTTGGAGAAGCTGTTGGAGCTCATTTTAGACAAAAATCTCCATTTTTCACCTTTTTCTCCATTTTGGAGAAGCTGTTGGAGATGCTCTAAGCTACCTGATAGCTGATACGCTAGCTTATGGAAGTGTTTGGGAGTGCTTATGATCAAAAGTGCTTATCAGCCTTTTTCTCTCAGGAAGTCAAAAAATTTTGCTTTCTTAAAAAACTGCCTATAGCTTTTGGAAAAGCTATAAGCAATTTACCCAAACACCACAAAAGAGCTTATTGTTTTTTCCGGGAAGCTAGTAAATCATAAGCACATTCAAATAAGGTGCTCCCAGTCCCAAACACCCCATGAATAAATTACGTTTGTCAAAAACTAGCTATTGAGTAAGTAAAATGACCAAAAAAGGGTATCTCGGGGTATAACTATTAATATTAACAAGGGTATAACTGGAAAAAAGCTACAAAAGGCTCCTGAAACGTTATTCCAACTAGCGTTTTCAATAAGCTAGCTTATGGTCCATCCAGACACGTACTAGCTTATCAGCTGGCTTATTACCGTTGCCAAACGGAGGCATAACTAGGTCCGCCGTGTGTGGTTGGTTACGTACCTTTCCGATTAAGATCTCGTTGGCGTAGGGCCCGTAGACGTCGGCGGTGTCAAGGAAGGTGACGCCGGAGAGAATCGCGTGGCGGAGGAGGTGGATCATGGCGGACTCCGATTTAGGAGGTCCGTAGCTGCCGGACATGCCCATACAGCCGAGTCCTTGTGCCGAAACGACTAGACCTTGTGAACCTAATTTCAGTTTTGGGATCATCGACGCCATGGTGGTTGTTTTCTGTGTTTGTGGATGGAAAAGGTGGTTAAAGTTAAACTCTCTAATGGCTGCTCCGATGAAGATGGCCATAAATTGGTAAACGTTTCTGATAGGGAAGCTGGGATGGATGGTGACTTGGTGAGCTAACCAAATTTACACGATACTGAGTTGTTGACTCATCACCAACGTTTTAAAAACCGGGTTGACCCGGCCGGTCGAACCGGGAACCGGTGAAGAGACCGGTTCAGGTGTGACCGGGTTTTATGATCTTTTAAGGATCGGAGTGGACCGGCTGGTTTATTGATAAAACCGGTTGAACCGATGGATCGAACCCGTAAAAAATCGGTTTTTATAAAATTTTTTTGGTTTGAGTTTTTAAAATATTTTTGGATTGATATAAAACTTGTTATTATGTCTTTTTTTTAATGTT